>JAUBNQ010000020.1:12429297-12449733 GCA_032353495.1 Ctenopoma kingsleyae | reverse complement strand
CCTTCCCTCAGCCAGGGCATTGAAAATGGGTCGTGGGTGGGTATTCCAGCATGACAATGATCCAAAACACACGACCACGGCAACAAAGGATTGGCTCAAGAAGAAGCATATTAAGGTCTTGGAGTGGCCTAGTCAGTCTCAGAGACTTTAATCTCATAGAAAATCTGTGAAGAGAGCTGAAGGTTCGTGTTGCCAAACATCAGCCACGAAACATTAATGACTTGGAGAGGATCTGCAAAGAAGAGTGGGATAAAATCCCCCCTGAGATGTGTGCAAAACTTGTGGCCAACTACAAGACACATCTGACCTCTGATTGCCAACAAAGGATTTTGCCACCAAGTACTAAAGCACGTTTTGCAAAGGGATCAAATACTTATTTCATTCATGAAAATGTGAATTAATTTATAACTTTTGCAAAATGCATTTTTTAGGATTTTTTAATTATTGTTCTGTCTCTCACTGTTCAAATGAACCTACCATTGAAATTATAGACTGATCATTTCTTTGTTAGTGGGCAAACTTACAAAATCAGCAGGGGTTCAAATAATTTTTTTCCTGACTGTATGTGGTTATGCAAACACGATATGCTGGGTCGGAATCAGATAGAAAAAATGTGAAAGCAGAGTACAGAGAGAGAAAGGTGAGCAGAGGTGAGTACTGTAAAGAGAAATAGACAGAGAAGAAACCTACATGCAAATATGCTGATCACATTTTGCATAGTAAAGTGCACCATTTTGATTGTAACACCATGTCGATAAACCAGCATCGTCCACAGACAGAGAGAGAGTGTGTGATGGAAAAACTAATTTAACTTCATCTAAGGATTCTTCGGAGATCCTGCCAATAACCAAAACCGAAGAGAAGCATTATATTCATTAGCAAAAGTCTGTGAACTACACAAAAAACGTGCAAAGAGAAAAACAGTTTTCTTTTGAAAGAGGAAATATTATGTGTTATCTTTGCAGACAGAAATGAGCTGCTTTGGTCACTGTGGGATCACAGTTAAAGAGTGACCTTGTTAGAAGAGAGATAGCTGCCAAGTGTGAGGCCTACTGTCACACTATGTTCTTGTCTAATGAAAGTCTGTCCACTGCGTTAATCCAAAGGAAAATAAGCAAGACAGGAAAAGAAGAGAAAGGAAAAATATTGACAGTCAAGGTCTTACAGCACATTTCACCCTGTCACAGTCAACAAACAGAGCTCATTTATGATGCTGCTTTGGCTGTGATTCAACCTGTTAAAGAGAGCACAACCAGTCAAGCTGTTTCTTCCTGCAGTGGAATCACTGATACGCCTGCATGCTCATATTAAAACGTGGTGTCTCCTACAAACACATCATTAAATATAGAATAGCTCAAATGTGGAGAATTTTCAAACATGCAGTGGCTTTTCTTCACTGGGAATATATAGATGCAACTTTATGACGTTATTGTTTTAATTAGCAATTAATCGATTAATTAGCATCTGCAGATATTTATTTTAAATTATCAAACAGGACTCCAAGGAGGTTGTTATTTAGTTCACTGTGATATAAAACCATAAAATAAGAAAAGTCTCACATTTTAGGGGCAAGAACCAGAAAATGTTTTGTGCTTTGTGTATTTTTTCACTACGTTTGCTTGCACAGTGACTAAAACAATTCATTATCAAAATAGTTCACTATCAAATAACTGAATTGACATAATTCTGAATACTGTCTCCTACCATAAATGACAGCAATTGACAGGAAGCAACAGAAATGCTAAATAGTTACATAATACATAAAAGAGATTGATTAATGATAGAGTAAGCATTTAATTTAATGTATAGAAAACTAAACTGACCACACACCACATTAGTGCATAGACTCATCAGACATTCAACATTTTTCAGGCCCACCCTGGAGTATCCATGTCATAATCTAGCCTGTGTGCGTGTGTGTGTGTGACAGACCATTGTCCGTTTACCAACATGTGAATGTGCACGGATGTGTGTACAATTGTGTTAATGATTGGCTGCTGCATGCTGACTCAGCAGGATTGGCCCCAGCTACACAACCCCTGAGCCCACTTCTCTCCTCAGTTCCTTATTTCCCCTTGTCCTTATTTGCGCAATCATCAGTTCTGATCACTCCAACTTTCTACTGCCACCACACACAATTAATTTGCCTCCTTTCTTTTAAAAGTTTCTTCTCTGCAGTGCACAATTCATAGATCACCCATTTAACACCCATTTAAATCATGCTTCTGCAGATTGTAGATAAAAAGGATAAAACAGGAAGTACACTTAACCATGCATGACATGACATTTTGAAGGTTACTAAATACATTTTCTTACAAAAACAAACAAAAAAAAACAGAATTTCAACACGTCTTGGTCTGCTCCCCTGTTACGAATGGGCTTCTATTGATCACATATCTGTAACAAGGTTTGGCTGCTGTCAGTTTGGTACCATTGACTGTGTACTGCAAACCCAACACATAGACACAAAAATACACACGCAAGTATCGCTAAGCCTGCTTCCATGATTAGGATCTGTACACTGCAAATTAGAGTAAATGGAGATCTTAAGTGGGCCAGCTTTCATTCATCAAACATGACCAGGAATAGGCTACTGTAAATAACCAAACAGGAAAATAATTATTTTTATCATCACGTCTTGTGTCAGATAAACTAAACCAAAGGGATGAGCATTATGGGCAAAAATGTTACATATTTCTTCATACTGATAATTATCAATGCCCATTTAATACCTTTAATTAGGAAAGAAACACATTCAACTTGCTATGTGCTTTGTTGCTGAATGCAAGCATAACTTAGTGGTATTTTTTAAAAAAGAAATTCCACAAGATACTCTTTTACTAAAATAAAAATCAATGGTTATATTCAGTTTTTGTCATGTTATGGTTCTAAGCTATGATTTATTTTTGTGCAGATGAGGGCTGATCCAAATACAGGACAGATCGATTCAGTCAGTGTAAATTACTCATCGGTTTATCACCTTTATTATGGAATTGATAAGATTGTTATTGAATTGTTGAGTTGAGTCGTTGAATGATTTTACACAAGAAGAGAGTTTTCCAAACAATACAAAAACACTAATCAGACACAGTTTACCATAATTTGACAAACATCTCTTTAACTGATAGCTATATACTATAATTTTACCATTTTTAGATATTATTATATAGCATTATGGCAGTATATAAGAAGAACGTATAATCATGATTTTCTATGACATGTCCTTATTGTGTTCACACAATGCCTCAATCACTTTTTAAACACTCTGCAGATAAGCTCCTGTAGTAATCATTTATTTCATGTCATTGGTGACATGTTTGCTTTGCTTACTTCGTGCTGTGTTCAAATAAGACCTTAAAACCAACCAACCACAGCTTATGTGATGTGAAACAGCAATAACTCCTACTGTGTGCACACAACACGGATGACCCAACAGCTCTCCTCGTCATCCCTAATGTATGCACAGTAAACGTAGTATTACACATGCACTAAACAACCAAAGGTACGATTCTTCAACCTACATTTAAAATCTCATCTCATCCTTGACAGCTTTTATAATATCGAGGCCTGAATGACACGCAAACAAAATGTAAAGGAGAATACGCCAATTTTCACACACACACTGGACTGACCACATCAGGCTTCAAACATGGGGCCCTAAGTCAGAGCATGCTGCTATAGCATCATCATCAGACCATATACCACGTGTAGACGTAGACAATAAACCCCCACCCATGATGGTGGCAGAATAAGCCAGAAGCCACATCCATGCTATTCGTGGAGAAAGAGCTCCTTCCTGGCTACACTAACAGTTTAATATAAGAAGTCTGGGCATATCGCCAACCTGGCAGAGCATAGATTGAACATGTGGCCTCTCATTTTGTGGTAATGATGAACAAGTAAAATTGTAAAAGCTGTGGTGCGTTGATGTAGCCTCTGGAGCCGGCAGAAAATTGGGAGGTGCTCTATCCCCTTCTGTTTCGTCCAGAATTCATGCCAACCAGTATGGAGGGCACAGTAAGGAATTACCTGAACCAGTTACAAACCAGATTGTGAGACTCTATAAAGATGGGACAGGGTACGTAAGTATCAATATGCTATTGAATACAAGTCAAAACACAGTTGTAGCAGCAGTTAAGAAGCAGGAAGAGTCATACCACTAATAAAGGAAGGTGTAGGGGTAGACATTTATAGATGCACCATGAATACAAGTTTGATTATTTTCCAACATGACAATGATCCCAATAACACCAAGATCAAAAATGTCCCCCTTACTCAACGTGTTTCTGTTTTTAGCTGGATTCAAGTGAGTGAGTCCTTATGGGGCTAACTGGATTGTGATTATGTGTACACTTTCTAACCCTACTTGAACCTGCCACCATGTTGAGCCGCAGCTGTGTTTTAGTGCATTCAGGCACTAATTCACACTCCTGGCGTGATATTTTACATCAAACTGGATCAAATATTTGTTTACATCTGTTACTCAGTCTCACTTTCTGCTTACACACACTGCTTCACACTGACAGTCTCTTGTGTCTGTAAACTCCTGAGAGACTGGAGGCACAGAGACCACACTTCTGCGGGGTTGTAATTAGGCGGATGAACTGTTAGGCCTATTAATTACGGCGTGTAAATAAATTAACGCTGATGAGCAGGGATATGAGTATGTATTCTGTGTTGTGATTGCGTGTCACTCACCATAAACACACTTTTTGTCAGTCCCCGCCTGACCTGCGTCCACATGTAGGCGCAAAAGAAGAACAGGGCGACCTCGGTCCACGTAATGTACGCGTTTTCCAGGAGAGTCTGTTTGGAGAGCTCCGCACCACAGTTGCTGCAGTCTCTCCATGCGTCCAGCAAGACGGAAGAGGCTCTGGTGATGAGGTCCAAGTATCCCGGCATGGGTTCCACTTCCACCGGCCCCGCGCCCCCGGTGTGACTGGCCATTGTGGAGCGACGCGGAGAACAAAAACGTGGGCAACGGATCCAAATGAGGGACAGAGGAAAACCAGGGAGCGGTGCAGTCCAGACTGTGCGGCTAATCCGTCAACCAGCTTGCTAGCTCACCTAAAAACGCTAAAACAAGCTTAAGTTATCTAACCGGCTTAACGTTACCCTCTTCAACAGCCTAATACGCTGTTTTCTAAATTAAGACTCTGGCCCATTATCCACGTTAATGATAGTTTTATAAACGATAGCGGGGCCCAAGCAGGTCTGACCACACACACCGGCTGTGTGTGCCTCGGTGTGATAATGACATAAAACAATTACTAGACAGGGTTTTGACATTTATGCTGAGCCATTAGCGCCTGCTCTGTGGATGCTTCGTCTGATCATCCTTCCGCTAACTCACCGTGCGCACACCGGCTCATCAGCGGCAGCGGCGCGTCCTGGTTAGCCGCCTAGCTACGTTCAACGAGACGCGCGCAGCAGTGACTGGACCAGCGGTCACTGGCAGCGGCTTCCGAGCTAGCAGCCCGCTTGGATGGATGAACTTAAACGAGATGGGGAAGAGCTACATCAACGAATTCAACATGAGGTCCGGACGTTTTCTGTCGCCAAGCCCCGCCAGCACATGCGACTGTCGAGCCGCTATCCTGCAACGTCCGTTATTCGCCTTATATAACGTCTCTGTGCCGCTCACAACTTATTACAAGTTATTCTCCTACAAGAAAATGATGAATAAAAAGAACAATATCCTGTGAGGAGGCTACTGTCTTCCTCTCCTCCTCCTGTGCCGCTGCTGGCTGGTGAACGTCTCCAAAGCTGCGTCTTGACGAGCCGCGCTCCGCTCCGCGCTTGGTGACAATCAACTGGTCGGTAGAAAAGGGGACAGCGCATGTTTATGTGAAACAGAGAAAAAAAAACGAGGGGCGTGATGTCACTAGGACCGCTATCTTCTTTTTGCACTGACTGCTGAGGATTAAAAAGGATGATTTAAAGAGACAGTGTTGAATCTAAGACTACACACAAAACATTTGGTGCAAACCATTCTTCCTAAGCTTAGCACAAAAGTAAGTATACAGCTATGGCATAAATAAGGGCCAACTTGACTGCAGGATCGTGGTCTTAAAATGGATATTATTTCCCCAGCACCCAGAAACAAACTAATACTCAAGAGGTGAAACAATCAGTTAATTAAAGGAGACTTTATGGCAATTGTATGTGGATGGTATTAAACCTCCCTCTTCTTTGAATGTATTGAAAGCAAGTTGGAAAATTGGAAGATTGGTGAAACCTTTAGTTGATAAGCAGTTGGCACGCAGTGAATTTGCAGTTATTTTGATTGTTATTTAAGTCATCTCTAACCACAAATCCCCCAAATCAGCAGGTTGATCAAATAACACATTAGAACATGAAAACTTAACTTGGACATTTTGCTATTTTATACTATAAGCGATCAAGTATTAAAAGAACTGTTTGACCAAAATAATATACAAAAGGAGTTGTCTTCACAAACCTGTAAAATGATGAGACCAAAGCACAGTTTTTAATACATGTACCACAAGCACTGACAGCTTTTAGGAGTTAACTTGTTTTAGACATATTGATAATAAAAATATTTGTTAGTTGCGGCTTCTCAGTTTAATTAATTCACAAACTGAAGTAATAGAATTTAAATTTGATTGAAGGAGTACAACAAATAACCTCAGTATAAAACTAGATTTAAAATAAAATAAACTCCGCAGGATCTCTTCTAAACCGGAGCCATGAAATGGAGGATCTGACAGATATTAAATTCAAAATGTGCGATCAATAAAACTTGCTCACTTTGCCCAGCTGATAACCCAGTCTTGGCTTAAATTCATGGTGTGCATTTACAGCTCCTCTGTATGTTCACAAAAATATACTACAAACACAGCATAGATATTAAACATTTATTATCATTTCAAAGAAATGCTGACATTAAACAGGCATGTTTATTTTTCATAAAAGAAATGCTAATTTCTGAAGAATGGATACCAACACATACAGGCTTCATGTAGCCCAAAGGGAAATTATCATTTTTAAGTCTGGTTTAAATAATACCAGTGTTTAAACACATTTTCTTACAAGTAAACATATCTAAACAAATACAAGTATGCATGAGAAAAGGGAAGAGAGAGTGTTCACTGTTGAGACACCTCGGCAGAAGCCGCTGTCTTATGCTGTAGCAGTGGGAGCGTACTGCATCACTAGTCTGTCAAACTCATTCTCCTACAGAAAAACAAAGAGTTAAAAACAGTTAAATGACAGAACAAACATCTGAACATATAAACAACTGTGCATCACATGGGTTGTTAACAGTTTAACCCAGTTTTAACATGTTTGTGTTCATCTTGTGTAATCGCGACATAATGTGTGACAAAGGCTAAAGATTCAGCATAATGCTCTCGTTGGTTTGACTCCAAGGACACCACCTGACTGACCATCGGAAAAGATCTAATGACATTATAAAGGTGTAAAGGTTAGAAGATCTGAACCCAAACAGCCCTGGCCACAGAATAGAGGCTTTCGTCCTTGTGTATGTTATGATGTGGGAAAATACTTGACTGAGAATTAATGGTTAAAAAACAGCATTTGGGAAATGCTACCACAACTACAACATAACAAAGAGACCTAAATAACACAATCTGACACAAGACGATCACCTTGGCTAAATAGTCTTTGAGGAATGGGTGGGATCTGTGTGCATCTTTCAGCTGAGAGAGGTACCGGTTGGTTACCTGTGGAGAGAAGCAAACAAATCACGCAAAGTTAGACAGTGAATGAATATCCAGAGCAGCCTCTTAAACACATTTTAAAGACTGAAAAAGAAGTTGTTGGGGCCTTTTGAAATGTAAAACAAAACAACGCCTATGACTGCCTGTCAACAACAGAACCTGTTTTTCATGTCACAACTAACAACAGTTTGTTTTGTATTTATACATGAGATATTTCTGCATTTGTGTTATACTGTTGTCTTCAAAAGTGTCAAAACAGCTTTGTTCTTTTGTGAGATTTTATGATCTCACAGAGCTCGTAAGCAACTGATTAAGACAATTAACAACATTTGAATTTTTCTGTGAAGATTCTCAGTCATCCGAGTGAAGTTATCAGGAACATTTGGATTTGTTTGAACTTAAAGTAGCCATATAACACAAGGACTGACAAACTCTTTAGACTTCTTACTTTAGATTTGGACAAAAACCTTAGAGAGGTTACATAATTCCAGTTAACCTTGAGAGAAATGTGCTAATCAGCGGTTATGACACCTCAGTGATACCTTTGACTCAATGGTCAGCATTCTATTGCATTACTATCAAGTTCATCAAACTTAAGAGCGATAACTGAGTCTTTATCTCATGAACGCTGACTTCCTGGTTGTATAACACACATATGACACTCTACAGGCAGATATGCTAAGATGACACTTAAACATAAAAGCAAACACAATCAAGGAATTGCTTGGCTGACATCTTGTGCCTAGCTTAATCAAAGCAAACAAAACTGTTGAGAAGTGCATATTGCACTCATAAGCACAGTGTTATTGAACTTTTTTTTTTTTTGTTTTCTTTGACTGATGACGAGTTTTCTATAGGAGACTGCAAAACTGATGGCTGTTAAAGCAGTGCCCTCATTAACAGTTCTGGGTCCAAAGTCTTACCTCGGGAGCCTTGCCCAGGTGCTGAGTCAGTACTATGAGGTTGATCAGCGTCTCAGAGTTACTGCTGTCCTGTAAAGGGGGAGACAAAAATGAACAGAAAGCTATCAAAGTTATTTGGAAAGTGAGAGACTCATTCTCACAAAGCTACCTGGACAAGTGGACACTAAACAGTGAAAGAGAATAGTTCTTTCAGTTTGTCAGTGATCCTCTCTAATTTTAACATTAAGTGTTGCTCTCAAAGCGTGCATCATCACCAGGTGGATTTTACAAGACACCATACCAAAATTAAGCTATACACGAAGCTAAATTATAATTTTTTTTTAACTTTACATAGGGTTTTGACTGTATATGATATCTACACGATTCTTCCCACAAAATTCATACTATACTTTTTTTTGGCCAAGTTTATCAGTTTTGTACGTTTAGATTGAAAAGTTTCACACACTTTTGATGATACTTTTTGGGCGTTTTGCGATACAGATGCATTTTCCGGATGCTGGGAAGTGAGAGTTGCGATAATTGGGGAAAAATGTAAATACTTTGACACATTGAAGCATTTCACGCACATCTGAATATTTACATAACTGATGTAATCGATTATGTCAACATGTTGTTTCATATAATGGTTTCATCACTATTCCTAACCACTGCCGCTTACTTCAGTCAGATGCTGAAAGGTATTATTTCAGATGAGGGTGAAGTGGGAGAAGATAAAGTGAACTGGTATATATTGACAACCAGTTTTGGAACCCCCTTCAAAGCTAATGTTTGACTAACTTAAGCCTAGTAAGCAAGGTTGATAAAACTCAAATGGCAGGACATACCAAGCACACATTCACAAGGAATAAGACGATAACTAGGAAAGAGAGCTGCATTTTTTTACAACCAGATCATGTTCAGCAAACGCTAAATTAGATTTTCACCCCATACTGAACTTGCTGTTCCTGTTAATAAAGTGAAATAACTGTACAAAGCAGTGTGTAGTGCCATCTGCTGTTACAATGAAGGAAGTTCATTTTCTGTTGCTGAAAGAAACATCCACAGAAAGGGAAACATTTGCCATTATTTCTGATACTTGTACCTTCAATACCTTGATTAACAAACACTTTGAATACAACAGGCTGAAACACTTAAAATAATAACAGCATATCTAAGGACTGAGGATGTTGTACAGATCCACAGAGGCAATTGCGATTTGGCAATTGGACTATATAAATAAAATTTGACTTGAAAAACAAATCAATCACTTGTCATCTAACCTTGTCAAGCGCCTCCTGTAGCACTCCCTCAGCCTCCTCCCACTTATTCTGAGCCATGTAACAGGCCGCCTGCCCATTGAGCAGCAGCAGTGTAGATGAGTACTTGTCTGACATCTCTTGGAAAATATAGTAGGCATCTTGCAGCTTTTCACCCCCCTGGAACAACAAGGAGAATCAAATATAG
This sequence comes from Ctenopoma kingsleyae, assembly GCA_032353495.1. NCBI lineage: Eukaryota > Metazoa > Chordata > Actinopteri > Anabantiformes > Anabantidae > Ctenopoma > Ctenopoma kingsleyae. The sequence goes on along the minus strand of JAUBNQ010000020.1, from coordinate 12,439,664 downwards.
GCTACAAGAAACAATAATCTTGTAAAAGAAATAATCTGATTATAACTCAGCACTGTGCTGAAAAGTCTCCTCACCACGGCAATATTAACCCAGGCTGTGGCTAGCTGGGTTAGAGTAGCATCCTCATCCTGCTCCTGCATCTTCTTCAGCTCTTTCCTGTCAATGGGAAAAAACAATGTCATCACTGTTAGAGAACACAAAGCAAAGTCACACAGAAACTATATCTTTTTTGTGTTGCTATACTGTATATGTCCAGACACGTCCAAAATATATTGTGCAAATAAACTAGTCTGAAACAGCCGAACTGGAGATCTTAAGAGACTTTACAATAAAAAAAATAAAAAAAACCTCCACTGTCAAATTTCATTACTAAACAACTTTCAAAACCACCTTGATGTTTTCCATGAGTCTTCACATAACAAAACAATTCAAAGCAAATCACCTGCTGAGAATGTTTTTTGCATGAGGACATCAAATTACTCCCTACCTTGCAAGGTCCACACGATCCAGACTCAGCAACACCTGAATGGTCATGGCCATGCTGAAAAATAATCAAATAATTACAGTCAGTTCAGCCAGAATAATGTTATAAATAAAAGCAACTTCATAAATCAAGCAACACATTATAGAGTATAATTACTTCAAATTGGAAATGTATAAACTTTGTAATCATTTCAGTATTTAGTAGATAGCATGGTGAGTCACAAAGCATCTTATCTTTTAGAAGAAAAAATGCCTCCCTCAAAATAATACAATACAAATACAATTTGGTAGTTGTTTTATAATTGTTTCCATCTGTATAGTGAAAAGTGGGAAAACAAAAAACTGAAGTTACTGTAGCTGGAGACACTTTCCATGCAAAGCTCTTTACATAAGTCTACCTGTTTTGAACTTTTAACTACAATATTTTGAATCTACTCAGAAAGCAGAAAAGGCAGTGCAAGTTAATAGTTTGTTTGTTTTTTGTTGTTGTTGTTGTTGTTCGTTAAATTACCTGGATGGTTGACCTTTTTATCAAGGTAACAAACAAAAATAAAACTAATTTGGTCTGTCATCTGTTATAGTTCAACAAAGGTAGTTGGAATTTGCAGAACGCAATATTTTAAGTTTATTGATAATCAATAGTAGGCTATATTTAGTTTAAATCTGTTTAGATTGTTAACAAATCCTCACTGTAGTCTTGTGAAGTAAAATCATGATCCCCTCTTACCACTCCAAGCTTTCTCCTTGGTGCAGAGTCCTGAGAGCAGCATCAGTGTTCATGTCATGGTAATAGATAGAGGCTGCCATAAGGAGGAATGTGGTATTGGCAGCATCCACGCTCTTTGCCATCTTCTTATCTAGATCAGCAACAATAGCATCCCTACACAAAACATAGCAACATGGAAACAATTCAGACAAAAAGGACTCAAGAGAATCATTTAATGATAATCAAGTACTAAAACACAAGATGAGCATTTAACTAAACATTATTTAATACTATCCACAAATAATTGCATTTAAATTTACATAGCTCACAGCTGGCCAACATATTGAGTATTTAGGAGATACAGAATATTGTATAATTGAGTTGGGAAATATGCACTATAGTTGCCTTCCCTAGACCTCGCCAATATATTTATACTGACTAAATGAATGTACTGAGTTAGGTTATATACAGTTTACAGAAATAATGCGTACACTTTAGGCATGGCATTCAGCCCAGCGCCCCTTCCATGATGATCTATATATAAAGCTTTTACCTTTTGGTTTCATTGGACAAATACTCAGCAAACATCCGCACAGCCTGAAGTTCAGGTGGGGAGTTGCCCTTGATATCATCCAGGACAACAGCATACTTCCTCTGCAGTAACATAGAACACAATGGTCCGAGTCCGTATGCATTAATAACCTAATAACTGTAAGTGTGATGAATGTATTGTAATCGTTTACCATTGGCTAATGACAAGAAGCTGTGTTTGAGCAGCCTTACCTGGGCAATGTACGCTCTGTACAAAAACATGTCCCTTTCAGTTTCCTTCTCTGGTGATGACGGCTACAAAGACAAAAGTAGTAGTTAGTTAAATAATAAATAATGTTATAATAATAATAGTTAAATAATGTAACCGAGTAAAACAAAGATTAGCTAACATATTTAGCACAGTTGCTCGCAAACGTAGTGCGGACTGCTGTTACACAGGATGGTATAAAACAGACAAAGTGACACATTCAACTGCTTACATACATGACCTACCTTCACCTTCTGCGCCTCATTAATACATTGTTGATAACTACCAATGTAATATGCATTTTTCACATCGAAGAGTTCATCAACATCACCCTGCTGCGCCGCCATCTTGACTAGAAAACTTCCTGACACGTAGCAAAAATACGTCACCTTCCCGTTTCGGACAGAGGACTGTGGGAGATGTAGTTCAACAACAAAAATACACGTGCTAGTCCATAAAGTGTGACACTATTGTGTGTATACTATTGACTAGCTACCTTCCCATAAAGCACATATACTGTATGCCTATAAGACATGAAGTAGGATAATGGATCAATCAACAGGCAATTGTTGACAATACTTCTGATATCCATCGTTATTTATAAAAAAAAAGTAAAAAAAAAAAGAAAAAAAAACTCAACTGTAAATATTTGGGTTTCTCTAGTTTTCCGATTGTAAGCTGAATATGTTTTGGGTTTTTGACTATTGGCCAGACAATTCAAGCTATCTGAATATGTTCACTTGGGCTTCAGTGACATTTCCCTCTATTTTCTGGCACTTTATACACTGAACAATCAATCATCTATGAAAGAAAATACTTGTCAGACATATTGAAGAACATATTGACAGACTGAAAAAATTGTAAGCTGAGAAAAAGAAACTTTACCACAAATCATATCAACTAAATATATAATAAACAGTAAAAAACTAAGACAACAGAAGTCTTCAAGAAAGATTTTAACACATATTCTTCTAAAAAAAAGTAAACAAGACGAGAGTTGACGTATTTCAGTGATGCAAATTTCTATTTTTAAGAAAGTCTGATTGAATTGACCAAAATTATAGTTTAACCTTAAATTTTAAAGTGCCTTGAGATGACTATGGTTTGTGTGCGCTATGTGAATAAACTGAATTGAAAAGTACCATTGATGAAACCAGGTCAAAAAAGATTTTAAATGTTTTCTGTGCTCTATATTTAGTAAATAGTAATATATATATTTATACTATATTTCTGTGTCTGCTTTATGTTTTGCATAAATTCATGCTGAAGTTTTTCGCTATTTTACTCACTTTTTGGCCATAAAGTGTTCCCTTTTGCACATTTCCCCAGTAATATTCTATTTAACCACTAGAGGTCGGGCCAGATCAATTTCATCTTTACAGGTGTCTTACAGTGTTTTATTATGACACAAAACACTTACAATGCAAAATATAAATATTGATAGGCTTAGTTTATGGGATAGTATCACAAGTGCTGACCTGAGGTTTCTAGTACTGTGGGCCTAAAACTCGTACTGTGTGTCAGTGCTGTAAAAACAATTCAAGGCTATTTTGACCTCGGGGATTCCTGTGTCCTCATTAAACAAATGAGAAAAAAACTTCCTCTGTCCTGAAAACATCCGCTGGAAAAAAAAAAAAAAAACCCTCTCTCGCACACCCAAACACACGCACACAGCTGTCTCAGTGTAAAGACATGTTAGGAGATTATGAAATGACATAATGACATGATGTAATTAAAAATACAAAAGTTTAGACTGCGTTTTATGTGTAACTTAACGAGCCAGTAGGCTGTATCCTTTAGTACGTGACAGAAAAACTGCTCTGCACAGTTCCTGCTCATTGTTCCCTTAACACCATTTCCTCTGGGAAATTTCCAGCCTTGGGACTGGGAACTGGACAAGGATAATTACTGGAAACCCTAATGGGGGCAGGGAATGTGCTGGCTGTAAAAGATCCTTTCTTTTGGTTTTGATTGGGTTGGTTCTTTCCTCTCGTTTCTTCTTCATTGGCCCAAACCACCATCAATCTGTTCATTTCCAGATCCCCCTCAAGTTTGAAACTTTTTTTTTTTTTTACGAGAAAGAGGAATCCGGTTACAGCCAACTCTTGTAACCGATCTCACAGCAGCCGAGAGAAGAAAACACTCTTTCAATAATTTACACATCTGTGCGCGATACACGGAGACAAAACAGAAAAAAAGGGAGCAGCGACAGGAACACGCTCTTTTTATCGCACGAACAGCGGAGATAACAGCAGACAAAAAAGCGACCAAACAGCGAAAACATGCAGTGAAGCAACTATCCCCGCGATGCCAGGATGAAGACTTGAAATACTTCGTTGAGATTAACTTGTCATCTTGCTGGCTGAAAGCTGCCGTGTCCCCGCTGAGCTTGAGAGAAAGGTGAGTCCCATCATGTCGATGTCAACGGTCGAACAGGTTTGAACGTAACACCAACGGTCACATCTGATATCAGAGGCCTGTGGTTAAATCAATCCCGACTCATTAGGCCGTTCAAATGTTAACTTCTGTCAATTCCCAGCCTCTTTTTCATGCTCAGCGGGCAAACGTGAACATAATAAGCCCCAGTTTTGTTTGCCAGGTCACTTGTCTTTTTTTTTTATTATTAATTTGACAGGCGGCATTTTTAACACAAAGTTAGCGGAAGTAACGGTCAGTCGTCTCGAGCGTATCAGTTAGGACGTGATTCGACCGCAAAGCTACAAGCTACAAGCTACAAACATGTCAACAAACGCTGCAACACATGACCAACAAGTAAGCGTCGTGGGCGACAGCTGGTGATTATTTCAGTAATAACGTTTGAATATTCAGTCGGATTACAGTTTTGTTTGTCACAGTCTGAAAGAGGTTGCAGCTATGCTTATACAGTGATTAGCAGTTAAGTTTTTCTTTTTCTAATCATGCGCATCACCTAATGTATCAAGGTTATCATCATATGGCTTTAACTGTTATTGGTAAGTACAGAAAAACACAGCAGAAATGTCTGACATTTAGATATTTAGTGTTATATGAAACAAGTGGTTAAAATGGACCCTTTTGTAATTAGGCACATGCCTTATCCTCCAAATTTCACTTTGTATAGACCTTTGTATTATGTTTGCTGAATTTCCTGAATAGCAACAAATTTGGTTACTTGGTTGGTTTATTTGGCATTATTATTCAAACTTTAGGGAAATTGGAAACAGTTTGTTGAGTATCATCTAGTGAAGGCCAGTGATGACAATCTCTTACAACAGTCCAACATTTATAATTTCTCATGAATGTACAATGTTTCCATTGATGAAGAAATTGATTTGTTGGTTTAAACACTTCACAAGCCTTACAGTTGTTCCAGTGTAATCCCCCCAAGTCTAGACTGAAAAGGGTGAAGGCATATGTTTTACAAACCTTGATATGTTTTGTAACACATTGCTGTGTTTACATTGTAAAGCTTCTCTCAGAACAAGGCGTGAGTGTGGATGAATAGCTTCACTGTGCAGCCAGGCTCTGGCAGGTAGCAGCACACATTATCATGCACAGTCTCCACAGACATGTCAAAGGAATTATGGCCTTGGATCTGGGAGAGAGTTGACTCTCTCCTTGCATTAGCTGTGTCAGCAGTGACATGATTTTGGCTTTTTTTTTTTTTTGACTTACTCTGTTTTACTTGCCAGGGTTTCTTTTGCATCTTTGTTGTTGGTAGCAGCAGCTGTCAGCTGGTGAGCTGAGGAAGTGCCAGAATGAATATCACAAAATAATTGTAGGATTTCATTTCAACATTGAGTGTACAGTCGCTTCAGAAAGCATTCAGAACATTTCACTTTCTGCACACTTTATTGTGTTGTGGATTTAGTTTTAACCTGGTGAAATTTGCTGTTTTTGCTTATAAATCTACACATAGTATCCCATAATGACAAATACTTCTACAACATTTAGCTAATTCATTAAAAGCTGAATTTCTCATTTACAGAAGCATTAAAATCCTTTTGTGTGGCACTCCAAATTGGGGCCAGGTGCATCCTGTTTGCTTTAAATGTCCTTCAGATGTGTCTAGAATATGGAGTCCACTTAGGGCAAACTGAATCTGCCACATTAAATTGATTGGACACAATTTAAAAAGTCACTGTATCTAACCCTGCATGTCACAACAAAACCCATGCTGATCCAAGAAAATCCACGCAAGTGTATATAGCTAGCTCTTTATACAAACTGTCTGTATCTAATATGGTAAAATAGTCACCTTAATAATCTAGGTTTGAAATGACAGATAATGCAAACTAATATAATGATTGATTAAAGGACGACTTCAGAGATTTTCAGCTTTCTTCCACCTGGAAAGTATATGTGAATGTATGGTATTAAACATATGTACATGGCTATATGCATGGCTATAAGATTATTTATAAAAAAAAGTCTGATGATGTCATTGGGCAAAGTTTTGCAGCAAGGAGTGAGTTATTTTAATATAGGAAAGACAGACCATTCAAACTAGAACCGGAGGATGCAAATTAAAAATTTGTGAACTTGCCTTTTAATTATATAAGTACCCTTGAGTGCAGCTTCTGCGTTGTAAGGATTTGCTGCTTTTCCCTGTTTTATATTCTTATAAATCTTTGGGTTCTAGACTGCTGGTTGGATAATTGGCAATTTAAAGGTGTCTCCTTGGACACTGTGATGAGCATTTTTCACACAGTCTTTCTGACATTTTATAGGCTGAATCTGTGGTTAACAACCTTTTTTGGAATGTGAGCCCTTTTACAGGAGGTGTTTTCATCTTAAATAGAATATCTTTGGGTTTTGGGCTGTTGGTCAGACAAAGTGATGGCACCAGCATGAGCTTTAGGAAATTGTTATTAATTTTCTTTTCTGACATTTTGTTGTATAAAAGATTAATTGGTTAGTCACCATGAAAATCGATAATAAAAATAATCATTAGTTACAGCCATAAAATAATCACATTGGTGTCCATTGCCTTGGGCACCATGGAAATATAGTGAAATGGCAATATAATACAATAGAAGTACAATTAAAATTCATTTGTTTTAGATTTCATCCATGACTGGTTTTAATGAATATGTGCTTCTCTTCATTAATCATAGCTTTGTGCTTCACAACAGCTTTATCATTGTTTCAACACAATATGCTTCTGATAGACAATAAATAATAATATACAATAATTGCCCAGCAGGATTAAGCGGAGGCTGTTGGGGCTCATTTATGTATATTTCAGTGTAACTGTATCTGTGCAGTTCCCCGCCTCTGAGTGCCTTTTACAACAGGACAATACAGTCACGTTGCCAGACATTCTCCATGCAGTGTTATTAAGAACAAAGCTTGAAACCGCTGCAGTAATGCCAGAGACACTGTTGTTCCTGCTGAGAAGAATCCATGGTAACTTATTGACAAGACAAGAGAGGTGTTTGACCTGCTTTTACTACGATGCAAAGTTCAGTCGAGCACGCAGGTGGCCCCCAGTTTCCCTGGAAACCTGAAACACTTGGAGCATGTGGCCTTGTCTGAAAGAGCAGAGCTGCATGACCTGCAAATATCATGGCATTGTTTGAAACAAAGAGAGTGAGGGATGGCATTATCTGCTAGATTTGATTCATGAGCTTGAGTCATCTATTAGTCAAAGTCATGTCCTCTCATGTCGGTCCCCCTGTGTTGCCACTGATCTCCATCCCTGTCAGTTCTTGCAGCCAAGCTGGTATTTGCCACTCTATTAACATACTGACTTAACAAATGATGCTCTCTGGGCTTGAGGTGAGGAAAATTAGTCATAATGTGCCGTGCTCTTGTGGTGGCCTTAATTAAAATGTCATGGGCCCAGACATCGGTTATAGCTCAAGTGCCATTTAGCACCTTAATTATGTCTTGCATTATTTGCAGTGCTGTTAAGATGCTAATTATATTGTAAATAATATGTAATTACAACTTAGACATGGCAGTTCAACTGAAGTCATGAGAGTACATTGGTTTTGTATTCTTTGTTCTTTCTTATTCTTATTCACTTTGATGTTATTCAAAATCAGCTCCGTTGTAACCATAAAACAACTACCCACTTATGAATTTTAATGCTAGAACAAATGTTGTCAGTGAGCGTTGTATTGGCCCCTGGGCAGTGCAGCAGTTGCTGCATTCACAGTCTTATTATACATGCGTAACACTGACTGATGTTCCTAAATTATCGCAGCCACTGTCTTTTACTGTATGTGCTAATAGTCCGCCCTTTATCCCTGCCCCACATCTCTGCTCCAACCTGTTGCAGCAATAGCAGACTTCTCTTAGCCTCCGGTCTATTTTAGTCAAAAACGGCAGGCTGAATTATTAATCCCCAATCCATTATATGCCAATGTGTTAATTATTAATCGTTCAGCAGGCTCTGGCAGATCTGAGGAAACTCTTAAAAAAGGGGTAGGCTGGGGCATAGTGTCTGAGCGAAAGGCACTGATTGCCTCCTTTCTTAGCAGATATCTGCAAGTCTTCACAGATGATTGTGTGGGAAGATGAAAAAGCGACACTACATAATTATCATGCAAAAATCCACTCCATCTAAAGCATTCATGTAGTATATGACCATATGTGTGTTGCATCTGTTCTGGCTGCATTTATGGCTCTCATGTCAGAGCCAGTGAACTTGATGAGTGTGCATACACACTAAAGAATGTTACACAGGCTCATACATCTGCAATATATACAGTTGTTAACACACACAATGTTCCCAGCATCATCTCTCTTATTAGCAGTCAGTGTCTCCTCTGTTATGCAACATCTCAAGAGAAGAGAGAGACAAACATTACCAAACTTGATGAAAGATGAAATTGCAATGTTCAGTTGTCCTGAAATCCTGCCCCATTTGAGTGGTTACTTGTCCTCTCTGAACACAAAGCACGGATGTACCTTATATAACAACCCAAAGTGTCTATTGTTCTTCTAATACAAGGCGGATTGTGTCATACAGCTAGGAGAAAGACGTTTTCCCTTTAAGAACTCATTATAATGACTTCCATAACGCTTTTGGTCATGACCACCAAGCTTTCAAACATTCTCTCAGGTGTCTACAATTTTCATATCAATTTGGTTTTCCAGCGACTCTGCCATGTTGTGAGGCTTTTATTTTAATTGGTGTGGGAAAGACATGGAAGTAGATGTTTTGGTTTTAGTTATAGGAGTTCAACCAGAAGGCAGCAAAGCAAATACAGTATGTTTAGAGTTTGTACACAGTACATCATCATCCAATCCAGTTTAACAGCCTGGCAATAAATAGTATCTTTATGATACTTATCATGTTTAGTTTTGATTGGCCCCGTGTCAGAGTTATTGATTGAAATCCACTGAACTGTACGTTATTGGTCAAGTGTGTTGTTTTTATATTATTTTGCCGCCACCACAGGTGGTGGATTATAGTGCAATCCAGGATTGCACCATTACTATTACTGAACTCCCTGAGTATGAACAATAGTCAATCCACAAAAAAGGCCACTCAAGTATTTTGAAAATCAATCAGTTGTTTGCAAAAATATGAAACCTTTCTTTGTTCCAGCTTCTCAAATGGGACAGGTTTCTCCTTTCTCATGATATTTTACATGAAGCTAAACTGAATATCTACTGGTTTTGGACTGTCGCTCTGATAAAACAACCAGCTTGGTCCTCCTGGGCTGTGGAGCATTATGAGACTATTTTCTTTTTAGAAGTTGTTTGTGTAGGATTGGATTACATTCTGCAGATGCTGCTGTCATTGTGTCCTTAGGTGTGGGTGTACTGTAAAATATAGTTTTACTTTAAACTATTCAACATTTTTTTTGTCCACAAAGTCACAGTTATATCTAGGGTCCTTTGGCATTAGCATTCCCCTGATACCCCACCCTCACCCCCCCAACCCCATTAGCATTTTAGATTGGCATTGTGTCTTTGGCTCAGTAAAATGAGAAACATTTCCGTATTTACTTTTTTAATAGTGCTAACAACTGGTAAATATACTGACAAGAAAACAGTTAAAGGAGTTACCATTTTTGCTCTAACATCTGCGTGATCACCTCCTCATATTGTGGTGTTTGTGTTTGATGTTGGGGAAACAAATTCAGTGCATTTCCACCATTTGTTGGTGCAGGTTTCCGTCACAGCTTGCATACCACAGTTAGTTATTGTTGCTGAACAATTTCCAAGTGACAGAATAAATTATTTTTTTTCTTTTCTTTGTCCATGCTTGTTTGGTTCTAGGAAGGTATGAGATGCTTATGTTGTGGCATGTATAAAAACACATTATCACAGTACTAAAATATATCATTCATTCATTGACATATATTTAGGGGTGTGCGATATATATCGTTTTCAATAATATCGAAATTCTTATTTTGACGATGAGGCAGCAGGCATTATCGA
>JAUBNQ010000020.1:12386943-12429197 GCA_032353495.1 Ctenopoma kingsleyae | reverse complement strand
CTGTCTGCTCCAGATTGATGCAGCAGCATGCTAGTGTTAACCCGCTGCTGAGCTATGTCGGAAGAAACAGAGCCAGACGAACGAGCTAACAGCTTCGCAGTCGTCATCTTCCTCTTTAGAACTGGTGACAAGACGTGGGTCTTCATCTCTCGCCATTTCATACACTGAGAGAAGTTGTGATTACGTGAGGGTCTGCAGACAAAGCCTATACATACTACTCGTTTTGTACCTGTTTTTCCAAAAGCATTGTTTATGTATTTTTTATGTTTATGTTTCTTTAGTATTATTTAGCAACAGTAAATTTCCTATTACAGAGCGAACAGATCGAACATAAGGCTTAACAATTTTTTTGGGTTATTTAAACATTGTCAAATTATCGTTATCGGGAAAATGGCAAAACATATCGTGATATAATATTGTGTCAATATCGAACACCCCTACATACATTATGGCTCAGCCTAGTTAATCAATTTAGAGCTCAAATTAATAGTTGACTAATCATTTAGTCATTCAGTTGAAGAAATCTGCTGCAATTTTGATAACTTGACTGATATAAGTCATTTTGTAAAGAACAAATGCCAGAAATGTTCACAAAGTTCACAAGTAGGAATTTTCTGGTTTTCTGAAGCCTTTTGATAGTGAACTTAGTATTTGGGCTTTTGGACTGATAGACAAAACAAGCAGATTCAATATCCCACTGTAGTGTTTAGTTTTCAGATTTATAAGATATTCAATTTATGAATTTTGCTTTTATTGGACAACAGAAAGAGGCAGAAAAAGCAGGAAAGACGAGATGGGGAGGGACAGAATGGGAAGGACATCAGCTAGACTCAGGTTGCTGTGTCAGTTTCATTGTATGTGACTTGGACCTTTGTGTTGGTGAAGGTTCATGCTTAGGTAAATGTGATAAACTAAAAGAAACAATCTTTTATTTCATAAATCTGTAGATTATAAATGCTGATGCAATATTTTGAGAACAGAGCAGAAAAATAGTTGTCAAATATCTGAGGTAATTGTGGATACACATAATTTTAAGAGCAGATTATAGGGTTGTTTGAGTTGTCCGTAATTTATGTCTGTTTAAGTTAGAGTAAACTCTTAAGCCTTAAAAAACAGAACAGCTCTCAGTAATAGGTTTCATCCTAAGGCAGTGAAGATTTTCTCTGCTGATGGTGTTGTCCCTGTTGTCTCAGGGTCACAGTGCCCCAATCCATGTGACTAGTGATCCCTGAAGAGCATAAAAGTCGTGACATTTTCTGCTGCCATCAACCAATCACTTGTAAAATGAAGTGTCATGGAAAGTTCTGCAATGTCTGCCAAAGCTTTTTTAGCAACTTGTGGTGGCCACACTCTTTGTTGGTTTTCTCTTTATGCTGGCTGTTATCACTATCCACCAAGCTGTCTAGATTGGCAGCAGGTATAAGAGTGGTGATATTTTGGGTGCTGTGTCCTCTTCTTCCTTATGAGGCATGGTGGCATGGGTTAGAGTGGGTGGAAGACACAGGTGTATCCAATTGCTTTCCCCTTTTCTTACCTGTCACACCTCAGCTTTAGTTTGACTGACGAGTGAGTATAGTCAAATCCTGGATCCTGCTCAATGCCCTTCTCAGAGAGCCAGTGCCAATATGAGCAGCCAAAAGGCAAAAACACGTTCATGTCATATGCATATGTGCAATGTCTTTGTTGACTCCAATATCTCCTTTTTGGCTTTATGAGTTTGAGAGTCAACACAGGTAAGACATTTTTCAGTTGTTGCAGAAAATATGAAATATACTGAAACGACTGATAAATTAATCATCAAAAAGTTTGATTATCATGTCAGTTTTTATTCAAGGACAAATTCGAACCATCCCGTCTTCTAAAACGTTCAAATTTCATATCTCTGGGGTTTAAATTGGTAACAAAAAGCAGGTAATTTTAATTTGTATTTTTAGACTTTTATTTAACATTTATTTACTGTATTGTTTAGTTGACTTAGAAAATATACAATACATTTATGTTACTGGTTATGGCAAAGAAAAATGAATGTTTGTATTGAACTACAAAGAGGTATCTAGGACAAAACATAAAAAAATAGATAAAATAAATAAACAGAAATATCCTTTTATCTTAAATAATTCTTGGGACCCCAACCTTGGGTCCCAATCCACAGGTTAGGAATCATTTTGCTAAAATGCTAATCAGGTTATCACTTTAATTATAATCAACACATTCATTGATAATGAAAATAATCATTATTTGCAACCTCAGTGTATGAATTAGTAATTATCAGTAATATTCTTTATTATACACCCAGCTCTGTCAAAAGTGAATGTTTATTCATAAATATATACAATTTAAAATTATGGCATTAAAATTATTTACACAATGCATCTAGGTTCTATTGTTAGAAGTAAAAGTCACGTTTTTAAAGACCCCATTCTCTGCATCAGTCTCAGAAATCTTGGCCACATTGGAGAAACACTAAATAAACATGACAACCAGGAGAAGTTGTCATCTCATTCTTTGCCTGAAGTCGAGACAAAGCTTTTGACTGAGGTGTCCCCAATGCAGACATCAGATTTAACTGCCCTGAAACCCAGAGAGGCAAAGAAAATGAAACCCTGATTGTAAAGGTTCTATCCAAGTTTATCTGACCCTCTTTCAACAATCCCCAGAGGACTCTAGAGGACATGTAGGTTATTTCTTCGCCATCACAGCCTTTTTACCTCTGCCAGGCTGTCACACAGTCTTGACGGGGCTGTCAACACCTGCGAGAGCCGGTCCCTGGGTACATTACGAAGGCTCCCTCACTGTCACAAGACATCCATCCAACACTGTGTAGGGTCTAGTTTCATTTCCACGAGTCATGTTTGCTGAGATTTTGCGTGCTTGTATGATTGAATGTATACTGGCTTGTTCTGAGTGAGCTGATGATTTTGTAGCTTGCCTAACTACCATAATTATGCTGAGGCACTCATAGCTGCTGCAGTCTATCTTTGTTTTTCATTTAATTTTCAGTTGCTCTGGATGCCAGACCTATTAGTAATGTGTGTGCATACACACGTGCAAATGTTTGTGTGATTTCTGCATGCTGTGATGACTAAGACTTGTGTATTTCTCAAAAACACTCAAGTGTCGTATTCTGCCTTAAATCCATTAAAATTTTTCCTCTATAAATCCTGTGGTTGCACTTTGTCAGGGTTGGCTGAGCGGTCCCCAGGCACCGGACTTCACAGGTCATTTAAGTTTGGCAGGAACCACTCTCATTCTGCACAATCACCAAAAAAAAAAGATTCTTAGATTGGCAACCTCTTTGTCATTCTGAGCATTTGTCCCTTGAGGATTTTTTTTCTTTAAGAGAGCCACAGTGAGAATGTCTCTCCATCAACAAGGTAAACTTTGTGGGTTTTTTTTGTTTGTTTGTTTTTTTCACTTTGTCACTTTCAGCTATCAATAAGACATCAGACAATCTAAGTGTCACCATGTTTAAGGTGTTTGTATTTGTGGGAATGAAGACAAACACTCGTTGTCGTCCTCCTCTTCCTCTCTGTTCCCTGACAAGACCAGAATTTAATGAATACTACGAAATCACCCTACAATCTTTAGACAGAGGTTTTTTTTTATTAATGTGCCTTCTTTTAACTCTACATCCATTGGCAGGGGCATGGAGAGGAAGAGAGGGAGGTGAAAGAGTTACTGTTCAGTTACGTGTCACAATGAGCAAATCTCTTGAGTCTGACAGTTGTGATTACAGGGTGACAGCAGGGATTGTTTTTAGTCGTCACTCACATGGAAATAGAGATCTCACATTCTGTTTTGAATTTTTTTTTTACTTTGAGTCTGATCATTAGTGTCTTCCCTCTTGTTATCCATTTCACACACATTGCATCACAGCAGGATTTTGTGTAACAAGTGCAGCTTGGCAAGTTTAGGGTTACAGTTGTGGTGAAACACTTGATGGGGATCTGCCAGTGATCCTTGATCAGCACAGCTAGAGGCCTGATTGAATGTCCAGCACCTACAAAAAGACAGAAGTAAAACTAGATTCGACACAAGACAGTATATAAATGACCTCTCATTCAACATCTACATTTCCCTGATGTTTTGAGATTGATATGTAACACACCCTGTTCTTTTTTCTCTTCATCTCTCTGCCTCTTTGCTCTCGCTCCCCTCTTGTGTCTCCTCTCTGGGAAGCATCCTGCTGACACTCTCTCCAAGGAGTCTTATTGATATTCTTGGAGAGGCATTGCAGAGAGAGAGAGAGAGAGAGGTGGAGGCATGAAAGTCACACACACTATATCAGCAGACGCACTGCCTTCTACTACCAACAATGGTAAAAATCACAAGTCACCCAGCAGGGATATGTCACTGCTCATTTTCTGTGCGGCACTAATAGCACCTCTCCTGCTTTGGATTTTATTATTCTCTAGCACATGGATAGGCAATTTGCCAGTCATACATATTTTCAGTTAAGCTTTAGGGTAACTTTCATGTGGAGGGATATTGTATAAAGATTAATCACCTACTGTGATGTGAATGGGACACTGCCTAAATTATTTAGTTTTCACTGTGGCAGTCACCTATTAGACTATATTTAGCATGTCATAGACAGGGAGATAATAATCTGAGTGTTTTTATGTTTATTTTATTTCCCTGAGGTTGTGAAGTGTTTACTTTTTTGCTTATGTATTTGCTTGATTCCCAGGAATCTTCACAGTGGGGCCAGGTATAATTGTTATCATACTGATGCCTGTGAGTCTGCATAGCAACACCAAAAGAACACGTGTAATGTCATACTTTAAAGAATGTGGACATGTTTTTCATCAAAACCATTTTTTTCCTCTAACTTATGAAGCTGAACTTGTCAAATATTAAGTGCTGTCTCTGTGTCTAAACACAAGCAGCCATACAGGAAGTTTGAAAATAGTTATTACTTAAATCAGAAATGGTCTAATGGTTTAATTGTGAAGATCACATATTGCTGTACAATATTCAGTACAAGTTGTTGGTATCTGCTGTCTTTAAAACACAGCAGACACATTTTGGTTGGTACCAAAAAACCATTGAGGCTCCATACCAAGCTCTGCAGACGTCTCTTCTCATTATATACTGAGTGTTAAGTCCTGCCCAAGACTGTGACTTTGACATCTCTTGAGGTTCTTGTGCTTTATTAAGTAGAATGGGCAGTTATTGTTACCAATTGCAGTTTTGTGTCAATGTGTTTTACTCAGTGCACTGACCTTGCAGTATCAATTTACTTAACTAATGAGGAAGAAATTGCATCTGAACTGTGCAGTGAAGCAGATTTCTCAAGACAGTGTTGGGAATAAATCGCTGCCTTAAGTTTAGCTGGAACTGTTAGTTGTTCAGTTGACAGAAAATCTGAATCAGTTTTCATTATGAGCTTGATGTGGGATGTTAGTTCTGTGATGCTATACTCAAGTTAAATGCTCATATCAGTGTGTATAAAATTTACCTATTTTACCGCTTTATAAGCAGCAAATTTCATGACTGTTGATTTTGTAGCACCATTTTCTACATCTAGCTTCTCAAATGTGAGAATTCTCTTTCTTTATCATTGTAGAGTAAATATCTTTGTGTTCTGAACTCTGTCTTTTAAACACTACAAGCATTTTGAAGACATCAGCATTGGTTCTGTAAGCTGTTTTTTTTAATATATGTATATAATGTATGTTTTATAATAGTTATAAAGCCCTAATTCAGTATCCTTAAAATATTTGAGAGTTTGATTTAAAATAGAACTTCTCCATGTTTTTTTTTCTATAATTTTGTAAGAAAACATTTGAAAATGTTGGCCCTGTCATTTCAAATGAAACTTCTAATACACTTGGCATTCTTTTGTCACTATTATTTATTTCCCTTTGCTGGTATTGTAAAGCAGATGCTGAAAATTGCTTTTTGTTGCCTGTTTGCTCTCTTGCACTCACAGGTTATCCTTGGAGATCTGAGAAGGTTAGAGAGGGTGTGCACAGGAAAATAGATTTATTTTATTTTTCAAAAACAGATGTACAACCTTGAAGAAGTGACCTGCAGAATTCATTCAGACGCGTTTGCTGAAATGATGATGCAGACCTGCCTCATTAGAAAGGGGAGATGGGAGGGGATGTGAGAGCTAGCGGCCCCTGTGACCCCCAATATTTATGAGCCTACGTCCTGCACGAATCCTTTCACTGAGTCACCTGCACAGGCACACAAACAAACACTGAAACACAAACACACGATTAGAAACACACTCAAAGATACATCAAGCAACATTTGTGTAGTGAATATGTTGGCACACCGTCTGGTTGCTGCTTACGTTCTCACACACATCCACACCTTGTTGTCTCATTTCTTCCATTACATTGTCTGTTTTGTGTGGTCGTGCTGTAACCGACTTTACTCCTACACGCGTAATGACACATTCTTCGCTAACTACCTTGTAGGCTCTGAGCCAGAGGGTTTCTGGGACTAATTTGACAGCTGCCACGGCTCATTATCTGATAAAGGGGACAGTTCTTGGCCCTGCAGTTTAAACAGTATCAGTGTAAACGTTATTTGCAATAACCTCACACATTGCAGGCTGTCAGTGTAATATGGCCCTTTTTGCTTTCAAAGTGATGAAGTGTTAGCAGATATCTAAGGAGATTTTTCTCTCCTTTAATTTTTCATGTTACATTTGCTGGTGTTATACATTTCAACATTTTTGGTAAATTTGTTTTCATACATACATTCATCTGCAGAAAGGAAGCATTTGTGTAATTTTGTTTCTCTCTTTCTCTCTCTCATCTTGACATAGACTTGACCATGGACTCCTTCAGCACTAAGAGTTTAGCCCTTCAGGCGCAGAAGAAGCTAATGAGCAAAATGGCCACCAAGAGCGTAGCCAACCTCTTCATCGACGACACCAGCAGTGAAGTGCTGGATGAGCTGTACCGTGTCACTAAGGAGTACACTCGCAACCGCAAGGAATCCCAGAAGATCATCAAGAACTTGATCAAGATGGTGGTTAAGCTAGGAGTGCTCTACAGAAACAACCAGTTCAACAGCGAGGAGCTGATCTTGGTGGAGAACTTCAGGTAAACGGCAGGAATCATTAAAGGCCTCGTTTTACATCATGGAAAATGTGCTTATTTGGAAAGAGTGACATGATGCCACAGCCAGCTTAAAGATATGAAGTAAGGGTAAACACCTATGTCTAAAGTTTTAAAATCCACCTACAAGCACTTGTTAGTATGTTGTATGTTGTTTGTATAAACTGTAAAGAATTTTAAATGAGGGTTAATGCTGGAACTATTTTTACACAGATACATTTTATGTTTTGCTTATTTGCAAAAGTTACTAATGTTTACATGCTAAACTAAGAAGGTGAACATGGCAAACCTTTTACCTGTCAATATGGTAACATTGCTATTGCCATTACATGCTAGTGTTAATGATACCCTGAGCCATTAGTGTACAGAATAAACGAAACACATGACATGTGCTTTAGATGAGTAAACATGAGCTTTAGAAGTGCTGGTAGGTTTGTCTCTAAACACTGGACAAAGGCAGACCAGCTGCTGGTCTTCTCTCTGTCGTTATTCTAAGCTACACCCCCCTAATTCCAACTCCATACTTAAACACAGGCGGGGGGGTCTTATCATCAAATTCATCATCTTACCATCAGATTCTTGAAAAGGGAGCAAATATGATTATTTTTCAGACACTTCCTGCTTTAGACACATCCATTTAATTAAATAATTTGTGTGTTAGAAGGTTGAAAGCTGCAGGTGGGGTCGAGTATATTACTGTTGCTGATTGAATCAAATGAGGGAAATTGACTTTTACATCAGTTATAGTTATTTTCCACTAAAATAGTAAAACCAGCTTGAAGGCATTACAAACAGGCATAAGTGCACAGCATGGACAATGGTGATTATATTTTCATGGAGATGTATAACTGTGAAGGGCAATACTATTACTAAAACTTTTCTAAAGGAAATCATAAGACAGCAGTTTCTATTTTTACTTACTTCTGCTGCTCTAGTCAGAATTAGAAACTGACAGCCTCTCTTCCCTCTTGTCTCACAGGAAGAAAGTCCACACTCTGGCCATGACGGCGGTCAGTTTTCACCAGATTGAGTTCACCTTTGACCGCCGCGTCATGAGCGCCATTTTGAATGAGTGCCGTGAACTGCTCCACCAGGCCATCAGGCGTCACCTGACAGCCAAGAGCCACTCGAGAGTCAACCATGTCTTCAATCACTTTGCCGACTGTGACTTCCTGGCAGCTCTCTACGGGCCTTCAGAGGTTTACCGTGCTCACCTGCAGAGGATCTGTAACGGGGTCAACAAGATGCTTGATGACGGGAATCTCTGACCTCTGTTTGCCCCATCATCAGGCACCTTTACCTCTAATCACTCCTCATGTAACATCCTACAGAATTTCTTTCTTCTTTTTTTTATTTTGACAATAATGAACAATTGATTTGTCATTTGTTGGTTTGTGTTTGTGTGTGCCTTTCAGATATTACTGTAACACTGAAATTGTCTTGGCTAGTTAGTCCAAAGTCTGCTTCTTCGTCAGTCCGATTTTGTGTTTTGTTTTGTTTTTTTGCAGTAAAACGGCAGATGTTTTTAAATGAATGTACAACTTTATGCTCTTATCAGTATATACAGGAGTAGGAGCCTTGACAGCTGTGCCTTGAAAACTATATTTTTGTCACACTCATTCATTCAAGGGCACTATGCTTGCTCTCCTACTTTATCAAAGACACAGGCCTTCAGCTGTATCTCTATTTGGTGCCTTTTTTTTTACTGAACAGGAGTGTTTTTGGGAGCACCAATAGAGGAAAGAAAGTGAACTTCCATCTTTTCCAAAAACCCAAGGACATAAAGAAGTGATTTGTTTTGTTTGTTTGTTTGTTTGTTTTTGCACTCAATTCTGAACAAGCGCTGTACTGAACTTTCCTAAAACGATGTGACCATGTGAAGCACGGCAGTTGAGTAATCCTGCTTAGCCTGCATTTTACAGCTCTCGCCATCATGCACTGAACTTTGCAGAGGGGCCAGGCTTTTGTGTAGAAGGCACCTATAAACCCAGTTTTGCTTTTAATAGTCTGGTTTATAGCCACTACAACAAAGATGAAGTATGTAGGTCATGGGGGGACCATAAACATGAAGGAATTTTATTGTACTGCGTATTGTTGATTGTCTCTGTGCTGACTCAGATGTCTCACAGGTCGTACGCTCGTTTGCTCACAAAAACTTCAACTTGTCTGTAAATGTCATTATCACAGCTGGGGAGGGGCATAATGTGGCACCAGGTGCAAAGATTGCTCTGGCATTTTATCACAGGGGAATAAAGCGCTAGAGCAAGAGAAGTACTCATCATTATAGGTACAGGAGCCCAGGGTTTATCCTAAAAGCACTAAAACTGTGGTTTGAATTCTGACAGATCTGAACTAAAAAGCCTCCCTGTGAGCAGTCAGATGAAAGACTGGACAAAAACTGCAGCTTGGTTTCTATGAAAAGAGCCAGGCAGGGCATAGAGATTAGAGCAGAGACAAACACAGTACCTGATTGTACTCTCTCATTGCAATTATAGCTCCCTGCTCTGGGGTGGTATAATGGCCTACAGCCTGTCTCTGTTGAGCAGCCACTCGATTTCACCACACACTAGCCTCATGTAATGTGATTGAGATATCATCTGTTTGCATGATGCAAGTCCTTTAATGGAGTGAAAGATGTTGTATTTCTTCCTTATAAAGGAGCATATGAATAGTTACTACTATCCCACTCCAACCTCACATAATAGCTGTCTTTCCTGTTCCTTTTTGTCTATGTGTTTTTGTATCACCGAGCTTGTCTGGGAGATTGTTTTGTGCCACGGCTTCATTTTGTATTCCGTGTATGAGTGAGTATGTGTGTTTGTGTGCGTACCTGTGAGAGAATTGGAAATTGAGCCGTGTAATAAGCACTGTGCTTTTCCAGATAGGATTGCTGAAACTTTAACTTCATCCTCAGCAGCTCTGCCAAAGAGAAGAAGACTGATGTTACTCAAACTGTAGTCTTTTTCCAAAGAAATACTTCACAAAACAGCATGCACTTGATAATTATAACCCTGCTAATGATGATTAATGAAGACAAAGGTGGTGACTGTTGTGGTTTCAGTCTTTCTTTCACCTTCTTTTCACCTTTATAATACTTAAATGACTTTCCTGAGTGTATTCTTGTTATTTAACCCCATTTAAATCCGACAGCATCAGTTTGGGAGGCTTTTAATCCTTTTCCCCAAGTCCCCAAAACAGTTGACATTAATTGTCTTTAGATGCCATTTTCTCCAATCCCTCCACATCTCAGGGTTAGTTTAAACCTCACTTAGTTTAAAATCCATGATGATAGAAAGATTAGGAAGCTCTGCAGCAGTCCCGCTTCTTTTACTCAAGCTCTCAAATATAACTCTCCAATGATGCATTTTTTTCGTGTTGTATTTTTACTATTGAGAAATGTTTTTATTTTCACTCATGTACAAATAATTGTTTTTGTGTATTGTATCCAAACACCACAAATATATTACAATTTACTTTTTTAAATGTACGAACTTCTTCTCTTTTTTTTTTCTGATCTCTTGATCAAGTACATTGTCTTCCCAATTAATGCCGTATGTTGGATGATGGAATTTTCCAGACAGATCAGGAGGGTAATCTTAGTATGTCTGCCCACGACTTAGATCAATCCCCCTTCCCTCTGCTCCCAGCATTGTTAAGAAACCATGAAAGCAAAAACAAACCTATGTGACTGACCATTTAAGTTTGGGTCATTTTTTTCGACATCTTATGTGTGGTAGAGGTAGAACAGGAAATTAGTAAAATGGAAAGAGCTCTTACTTCTGTTTTTGGAAACTGAAACACTCAACTTGGCTGCAGTTTAAAGTGTAGGATGAGTAACACTCGTTGTGAATTTGGGTTGAGTTTAATCTGTCATTGACTTTGCTGCTCCTCAGACTTTGGAATGATAATTTGGTCTGTAGCATGTCTGCAGAGGCTCCCTGCAGCTCACTTGAAAGGCTGCTGCAGAACCAAGTGTCCAATTATCCTCTAATGGTCATTATCTCAACATGCTTCTTTTTTTTAATGCACCCTCAAATTCAGATGTTTATGTTATGACTAAACTGAGATATGAGTACAGCTCTGTGTACTTCCTGCACTTCGTGTTTGACTCAGGTATGATGTCAAATAAAGTAAAAACATCCTGACATCAACTTTAATGATTCATTTCTGCCTGTCCTCTATCTTAATGTGCTTATATAAGTGGCAATGGTATTTTGGGGTGAAATAAAAGTCAAATTTTGGTTATTTTTCTCATTCCTGTGTCTGTCTCGCTCAGACGCTTTCTGAAAGTGAAAATTTCAAAAAGACAGTCACGACTTGATTATCAGTGGATGTGAATGAGGGCTCTAATACATTTTCGTGAGGCTAGCTTCCACTGGGGCATAATTATCATTTCTACATAATGAAGTGACTACAAAGGAGCTGTCCTGCATCCTAAAGAATGAGAAAGCTAAAAAGATGAAGCATGCAGAGGACCCATTACTCTTTCCACTTGTGTTCAAGTGCAGATTACTGAGTTATGATTGTGGTTCACACTCATAACCTGAACTAAACAAAGTCGAGAAGAGCGGTTGTAGCATCATGCTTTTCTCTGAGTTTAAAAATGGCACATTAATGATTCACTTGCTTGACTGTGTACACGTAAAGCCCTGCTAGAAAGGACAAACAGCACAATTTTCATGGTCCACCCCTACAAGGATACAGGCAGTTAGCTTTGGCATAACACTGGAAAGTCTGGCTGCCTGTCAATATGGGCACAAACACCCTAATGTTTGAGTTCTGGGTGGTGCAACAAAACAAACCACAGGGCATTGTGTTCAAACAGCAGGCTATTCTCTGGACTTGTACAACATCACGCGGTCATATTCCTACATTTTCTTTTATCATCAGTGCCAGTAAAAAATGCCTTTTAGGCCTAATGAGTGAGAAAAGACTGGGATTACAGTCAAAAGATGGGTGGATCTATAGAAAAGTGCAGACTTTTCTGACTTTAGTTGATGTGTGCTTCAAACAAAGTCAGCAGAGAAGCAGAAGTAGGTAGCTCCTGCAATAAAAGAAGTTATTGTCCGATTATAACTATGGTTGTACACAGTACTGAAGTATTTTGTCACGTTTTGATCCAGTCACCACATTGTCTGTTTTTGTTCCTCATTGCTATGGAAATCCATGTGTTGAGGCTGACATCCCAATCTAACTTTGTCATCCATACTTTCTAAATCTTATTACAGTCTGTGCAGGGAGTTAAAAGAGAATCTCCTTTTACACAAGTGCTATGCCGACCTTTTGAGCACTTCCAGATTTTTTCTCTACACCAATCTCATGTAGGTTAGCTGGCAGAGCAGAGCAGAGTGAACGCTGCTTATTATGTATTACTTTGCTTTTGTAGTCCCTCCACATCGTTACTCATCCAGTATGCTTAAAGGTGCTCTCCCCCCTGGCAAGCACAGCTATGACAGTCAACTTGGAAGTTAGAAGTCTTTCAAAACTCCTTTTTTCCCCTGTCTTCCTCCCCTTTTTTCTGTCTCTCTTTTACTCTTTCTTGGTGTCTTGGTGTCCCTACATCTCTCTGTTCCTCACTCACTCTAGTCCTCAGAGAGCACCTGACTGACGTGTTGTTCAAGGATGAAAAGCACGGCGGAGGGGAATCCAAAAGCAAACAACATAAAAATATACATGAGAGAATGGGAAAGACAGTGCTGTACACACACACACAGAACTTAGTGCCGAAGCCCTGAGGATTATCACCAGTGAGACACTGGACACTTCAGGGAAGACAGCATCTGCTCACTTCCATTTTTAATACCGCAAAAGAGAACACTGTGTTCTCAGGAAACTTCTCATTTTCACAGTGTAAATACAATGTCAAATACAGAATACAGTCATGTGAACACCTAGCATTCTCCCAAACTACACATTTCTGCTGTCCAGGTGGGTATAGAAAGTTCCCCAAGTGCCCAGAGGCAATCACACTGTGACTAAAAACCATTTTGCAGAGGAAATTTTGACAGACATGGGGCCTTTTGCTTTTCAAAGCACTGCTTTTACATTTATCTTTTACACCAAGTTATGTAAGGTGTTCAGTGGCACGCTCGCTCTCTCTTTCTGTCTGTGCCTCTGCTCGAAGAAATTCAACCAGGAAACTGTATCTGCAGTGGCAGAAGGGTTCGGCAAACACACACACGCGTACTGCTGAAGTGTCCCAGCACACACACCCTACTGCTACTCCTCGATGGACACTGTGCCTGTTACATGACTCGAAACAAGAGGGAGCACCACAGGAGGCAGTGGACAAGGTTACAGGGATGCCATATGCTCTGTCTGTCTTCCTCTTGCTCCCAACTGTTCCGCCGATATGGAAAACTACATGACGATGACAAAAAGACCTACTGCTGGAAAAGTTTGCATAAGAAGGAAACGTAAAAACACTGAAAAGGGGGATTTTTCCCTTCTTTAGACCTGCTACTGCCTGTTATTGTTCTTCAGTCACACACGTATCCAGCACATTAATATAATGCATGGAGTAAAAGCAACCAGAGGCTGTCCAGCCTTAAATGGACAGAAATTGTGACAGCTACTTATTATTTCACATTGACTTTGAAATGAGCAGTGATTGTATGTTTCACTGCCACGTTATTTATGGACCTCACAAAGTGGGTGGCTGATTAGAGAAAAACTCAGACACTTAAGAGACATGAATTCAAGGTCTCTGACACACACACACACACTAACAGAAACACACTCAGAGAAGGTTTTTTTTTTTTGCATGTGTAATCGATTATATCAGAAATTGTCATGTTACTGGACGGTTATTGAATTGTGTCTTTGTTTTTTTTTTCAAAGAAATAACCAATGAAATTTTTTAAACTTCTCAGTGAAAATCACATATCTCCGAAATAAACTGTTTTGTGAGTTAAGAGAAAAAAATCATGTTTTAGCAATGCTATGCTGAGTGTGCACTTTTTTATATAGTCCAGTTGGCTTTTAATGGGTTTGCTTATCTTAGTTTTTATTCCATCATGTAATATTTAATCCCTCATCTTATCTAAAAAATAAACCAGGAAACCCATATGTTACGTTTAGCCATAGTTTAGCCTTTTTTGAGACTTTAACTTGTGTATATACATATATACTGCGTGTGTGTGTGTGTGTGTGTGTGTCTGCATAATTTATTTATTTTAGATCACTCTGTACAGCTCTTGCCTCTCACCCAATGACAGCTGGGATTGGCTCAAGACCCCTCCAACCCTTAGGAGGAAAAGCAGTTAGGATAAAGGATAGATGTATGTGCAGCACTTTTGTATGAATCTTAACATGAACACATCTACAAATATACACAGACTCAGAATAACATTCTAAATCAACTCTGACAAAGCATAGACAGACTTTGGTTGTGTGCACTAGGATGCCGTGAGGAAAAAGAAGCTCTAAAGGATTAACAGTGGCTGCTGTTTTACTTCCACTCTTTTTTTTCATTCAAACTACTGGTCATTACAGCTCTGACAGCAATCTGTCGACATGTAGGCAGGAATCTTCTTAGCCTGCAGATTACACCAAGCCTCTGTCTGTTTTCTCTCCCCCCATGTACCTGTATAGTAGACAATGTCAGTGATGAATGAAGTCATATTTTAACAGGGCACTACCAGAGGAATAGACTAACAGAATGACAGAAGCTTTGAATGTCTCACTGCTGAATGACAGCGAACTGTCAGGGCTTTTGTGTGGCTCTGCTGCCGTCTTTTCATTTCAGATGCTGGCAGAGAAGGAGGGACCCATCTATGCATCCGTAGTTGAGTGAAAACGCGCCTAGGAGGCATCTTTGGGCTTGTCAGACACAAGAAATCTAATCCAGACAGCCAAGAATTGGAATTTGAATGAGAATCCCGAAAATAGCAGCTGTCTCTGCATAATTGGAACAAATGAAAGTTGGCTATGCGGCTGAAAATAAAACAAGAAAACAACTGGGATGTAACTTGACACTATTTGCTGACAGTTACAATAAACTGGGGAGAGCCATGCCACAGACAGGCTGTTGTTTGTAGCCGGGCAGCTTATAGTTTCTGTCAAACTGGTGCTGATCCTTTATCTTGTAGGTCACAATTATGTGCCCCCTGCTATTCCTCTTCCATCTCTTCCTGCTGCCATCCTCCCCTACTTCTTTAAACCCCCTCTGGTATCCTAAGCAGCATTTAATTTGAAGGGCTGAGCCAGGGAAGGAGTAATCAGATGAGAATGGAAGCAGGGGGAATCACGTGGGTATACATTGGCTAATAGGGGATTAATAACACTGGCGTCTTGATTGAAGTTCAGCTGCTCTCCCTGGCAAATGGGAGGTGGGGATAGGGGGCAGAAAAAGAGTGACAGAAAGAGGAGAAAAAGATAGGGAACTGTAAAGAAAGGATGATAAGGGGTGCTCAGATGAGAGTAGAGAGTAACAGAGTAAAGAGACAGAGATGGGGAGAGAAGAGAGAAATAGAGAAAGGTAGTTAGAGCAGTGAGAGGGAGTGGGAGGAAGAAAGAGCGAGGATAGGAGGCAGCGCAGTGCAGTGCGAGGGAAGAGAGATACAGGAAGGGAGAGAGAGAGATGTAGAGACAGGAAGCCTCCACTGCTACTGAGCCAGTGAGACGCAGGCAGGCAGAGAGTAAAGACGGAGAGAGAAAGGCCTTCGGCATCTCCAAGAACGGCCCAATGAGGGGGTGAGGGGCTCAAGAGCACAACGGAGAGGATAGTGGGAGGAAAAGCAGGAACGGAGGGAGAAGAACAGGAATTAAAGGCTGGGTGATAAAATCAGAAACAGCATTCAGCAGGAAAAGGGGAGTGGGTGGGTGGGATCTGAGCTGAGGAGGGAAAAAGCAGATAAAAGTTTTGTAGACAGGCTAGTAGAGGGAGGGAAGGGGAAAAGAGACTAAAGTCAGAACAGACAGAGTCTATGTTAATGGCAAAGATAGGAGGAGATTCATGGAAAAAGAGGAGGAAGCTCTCTGTGATTCAGGAGTCCTCCTGTTCTTCTTCTGCTACTTCTTCTTTCTGTGAGGCAGCTGGACACCATCCATCACCATGTTCTCTGACAGCAGAGCCCCAGCACCTGGGGAACAAAAAGGCTTCAAGCCTCACACCCCTCACTTCATCCCATGGCTGCGCAATAGTCTGAAGCCCCACCACAGCAGTGACCTAGGGCTCAATGGATCGTACAAATCTAACACAGAGGCCCGCAACAACCTGACCCCACTGGAGAGAGCCAAAGGGATTGGATTCTTCTCCATCCAGGGAAAAGACCGGGCAAAGAAGGGTGAACTTCAGTGTAATGGTGTGGGGATGGCGAGGATGCTGCCAGTGGTGCTGAGGGGGCACCACATTCTGCCAGGGAGTCTGGGAAAGCAGAAGGAAGATGGTTCTGCCAGGTGGAACCAGCCTGCAGAACTGGAACCAGATCCCAACATGCAGATTAGCCCAGGGGACAGACCACAGGGTCTGGTTAACAGCTCCACCTCTGCTCAGGACAATCACAGCTTTGTTAGGAACAGTCACCTAAGTCTCCTTCAGTCCAAGAATGGCGGGACTAGCACCACAGTGAGGAAATATGGGCCCCTAGTAGGACCCCCTCCTGTTCCTGCTCCTTCACCATTCACTGAAGAGCCAAACTCTAAGGTGCCTGTTGTGGTGTGCATGGAGGATGGGAGGAGGAAGGTGTGGGACTATGCCAGCCACACCACCTACCGTAAGAGAGACCTCCATTCATCCAGCTGGCTCAGCTCAGACACTCAGGGACTAATAGAGAGTCAGCACGGGTTTAGCTCCAGCTTCAGCTACATCAAACAACAGAGCAGAAACTCCCAGAGCCAGAGAGACCTGACAGCGCTGAGGGAACCACCTGTGGAGGGTTTCAATGGGTCCCTCAATGGAGTCATCTTCTCCACTGACAATCCCCAGAGAGGCCTCGGCTGTTCCACAACTCTTCGAGGGCCCAGGAAACCCCGACCTAGCTCGGAGCGCATTGCAGTCCTGGGCCAGAACCAGACTTGGGTTCAGCACAGACCAAAGAGGAAAGGGGAGTCACAGAGGAGGGAGGCTGGCTGCAACATGAAGGTGGTTCAAAACCAAATTAAATGTGTAGTGAACAACTTGGAGCAGGTTCTTACAGCGCTTAGGGACGTTCACCAGGAAATGAAAGAGGTGAGAAGACAGATTCTTGTTTCTGTAAAACTAAAAGAAAAAACAAAACCAGTGTTTTTGCTGTATTTCACATTTCTTTATTTAATAAGAGCACCCTCTCTCATTAACTTAAATATTTTTCTCATGCAGAAAATCTTTGTGCTTATGCTGAAAAATACTAGTGTGCATGGACATTTACAGATAACAATGCAGGATACAAATGCACACCCTCAGCAGACCTTAACATTCATTAAAATGTCAGCAGGAGGGTCGCATGAATCCACCACAGTCTACAAAGTGTTTCTCCAACTCTTCTCTGTCATTTGTCTCCAAACATCAACTGCGCTCATGTTCAATTCATGCTTAAATTTTCATAGAGGTGAACGTGATAATAGTTATGCCCCATTTGCCTGATGCATTCAGAGGTTGTTGAGATGATATTGTGTGACATTAAGCAAACCTTCCTCTCTGCATTTCTGTCTTTCCTCCTCTAACATCCCCTCTCATCTCTTCCTCCACGCTCCCTGCTTATGGACAGATGCTGCTCCAGGCACAGCTGGATAGCGTCCGATGCTTTTTATAATCCATTTATGTCTGAGTATCTCTGTCTCGTATTTTTCATCCAGTAAAAGTGACACGTAAATCTCGCCTCTTGGCATTTGATCTGTATCTACAGGGTCAGAGCTAAACCTGAGGTAGTAACTTCATCATCCTGGCTGCGAGGTTTTGTGTGACAGTATTAATATAACACTGATGAAAGAGCACATAGCTACACAAAAAGAAGGTAAGGAGGAGGGGGACCAAGCAGACGCTGTGAAAGAAAATCCCCAATTTTCACAACAGAGACGACAGATGAAAGAAAGATAAGACTTTGGTAGCATATTTATTTCAAAGGCCTATTTTATCATTCTGTTGTATGAGTGGCAACCCTCAGTTTTATTTAATGATCAATCACTGTAATAAAAAAGGATTAGATTGAGCCTATAAAGGATTTTACGCAGAGACTAAACAAATATTATAGCTATTATAGCAACACTAAAGATCTTCCTGTCAAACAGCAAGAGGAAAAAAAACATCACAAAAGCAAGTTTGCACATAAATGAGATCTTCTACGAAGGCATTTTGGAAGATCAAAGACTGCAATATGACTCAGAGCATCAAGCAAAACAATGTCTGAGTTAACCTGGAAGAGCTACATGAAACTTAAATGACTGAGCTCTACAACAAACATTTCTCAGCACTCATCAGCAGGACGTGTGAGGAACTGAGGGGTCAGAAAACGTTGTATTAAATAAACGCTCTTGGGAGCTGGATGAAAACCAAGGTCCTCTGCTCTTTTATCTCCTCTGATTCCTGACATTAACAAGCAGCACCGGCCCAGAGTCACTTGATGTGCACATACACACTGCACTTGAAAGTAATATGAAATGTCTCACGCAAAGACCTACAGCATTTTAAAAAAAAGGGCAAATCAGGTCATCTTTTGACATCAACAAGGATGTTGTTGAACACATAGAACAAAACAATAATTCATCTGTTCCAGCAGGGGCTGAGGATTTATCTGTGCACATAGAGCAGGTGAAGAGATAGGTCAACATTTTCCCCAGTGTAATTTTCTCCAATCTCTCCAGCCTTTGTCATTTTACGTGTGTACTGTCTGTGTGTGTGTGTGTGTGTGTGTGTGTGTGTGTGTGTGTGTGTGTGTGTCCACCAAAATGACCTGTGTCAAATATTCATATACGCGTGCTGTAGATACACTTATACAGTTTATTACAGGCTCTGCACTCATTAAAATAAATGCTTATAGACATGTATACATTGTTATGGACTACTTTTTACTGTTCAGTGAGAAGTATTAGAAAGGAAATTAACCTGTATTACACATTTCACACAACAGTAATCTGTTCCTTTCTAGACAGAGCTAAACATTCTTGAGTAGTACAAGTTCATGTGACATACTTACTGCTTAGAGCTATATATTCTGTGGGAGAAATGCCCTAAATTATAACTGCAGCCTGATGCAGCAAAATTAATTACCCAAAACTTTATCATTTAAGATATTCATTATTATGTAAAAGCTACAGTGCAAGTTCCTTAATGTCACAATATATGTTTTTCACAACACATCATGTCTTCAACCCAAAGAAAAACTCTTTTTCTGCTTTTATCTGTTTTTGCACAATGGTAATTTCAATATTTTCCAGATCTTTTGGCAATTTATTGACTATTAATTTATAAAAACAATCATAATTTTCAGAACTATTTTAAGGAGGTATTGGTAAAAAATTGCAAAACCAAAAGCAGGAGAGCTTAAGACATTTAATCCCCAGTATGGATCCATTAACTCTAGATCCTAAATTTCCAATAATGGAACTTGAGTATTAAACCTTATTCTCCCTTGAATGGTAAACATACAAATCTTTCACGCACCACACCTCCTGTTTGTAAAGCAGGAGTCAGACTGGAGAGCGTTTTACATGCTGAGTAGTACTCCTGAGAAAACTGATCTTCATCTGTAAAAGTACTCCCTTTCCCAATTATCTTTTTCATTCATTATCATATTCATTTATCCATCACTGTTTTCTAGGTGGTGCAGCAGATTGACTATCTAACCTCATCCATTGATCTGAATGAGGAGGAGCAGTGGGGGACCAGAGGAGACAACAACATCCAGCCTGCCAGTGACAGCAGCTCCAGTTCAGGGTCCAGCTCCAGCAAGGTGACGGTGAGCAGCACCCTCCAGAGGCCCTCGAAGCTTCAGGGGCAGCCAGGAACCACAAACTCATCCAGCACCGACAGAAGAGGCCGTCACAGTGTGCAGCTGGTGAGCTCTGGCTTTTCATCAGAGAGGAGCCAAACTCTTCGGTTCACCTGTAGGCTCGGCTCTTCTTCCAGACAAGGTGGACCTTACGAAAATAATGTTCCTCCATGCAGTCCACCTCAACTTCGGAACCTTACCCCCCATGACTGTACATTGTCTCCTCAAAGAAACCTCCCTGTTCGACCTCCCACTCCAGGTCTTTCCCCTCTAACAGTAAACCTCAATCCCCCCAGCAGCCCTGGTTCTCAGCCACACTCTCCTACATCTTCCTCCTCCATCAGGGTCAGCCCTGTTTCCTCTCCCTCCCTTCTGTCTACAAAGCCTCACCCACCCCCTGTCCTCAGCCCTTCTGTTATCATAGAGACCAAAGTTGGGTATTATCAGACCCCACAAAGCGACCACCCATCTGTTGGCCCACTCTCTCCATCATCAACTCCGTCTGCCAGCTGCCCACCCACTGACTCAGAAATTCCAACTGTGTCCAATGCTGACAGAGACAGTCAAGTATCCTCAGCAGGGTCTGTTCATGGAGCGCCACAGGTGTGCTCCACCACTGCAGCCACAGCTAAACCACCTACAACACAAGGCCGGAAAGGTCGCAAACCACCACCTTACCCCCACCACAGAGTCTATGAGCATACAAAGAAAGGGAAGGAGCCCTGCAAAGCTCCTCCATACCCAGAGAAAAGAAGGCTGCTCTCGACCACAGTGTGAGACAATGAGGCAGGAGGGGGAGGCCGATCAAAACAGAGCCATATTCACAGCACCAGCCACAAGTCTGCAAGAGAAGAGAGTGATTTAAGGCTCGCCAAGTTGAGCCGAGACCAAGTTTCCAAGGTGACAGGATGTAGAGGCAACTTGGGTGAGTATGTCAGGAAGAACAGCTTGGCTATGCAGACATCCTTTTCCCTCTCACCTTCTACATAAATCTCATGAGTACATACAGTGAACATACATAGGGCATCACAACATCTGTCTGGGTTACTGCTCTGGTAACAAGAGCTTCTATACAGATGCTCACTTTGCTCCCAAGCTCCCAGACACCCACAGACTGCACAGCTAAAGGGCAAAGGAGAAGGCCTAATTAGAGAGAAATATGTAGTAAATTGTAATTATCGCAAGATGAAAAGACAAGGTAAGAACTGATGCACTTCACCCCCGTGCAGCTAAACACGTCCACTCACATGTATTTTGTCTGGGTTAGATAATTGCTGTCAGGAGTCGTGATGCTATAATGAGAAGTTCAGCTCAGACTACTTTAGTGCAGCAGTGTGAAAAGTGAACGCGGGGGAGACAAGGCCGGTTATCTATGTTAGATCTGTAGACAGAAAAGGTCTTATATTATGAGAACCGTATTATGAGAAGAAAGGTGAAATAAGAAGTGAATAGGCCGAGTGGCTCTGTAGTGACTGTGTCACCAGCCCAGTGCTGGGGAACACGTCATGGGAGACAGGGGGGCAGCTGGCCTTTCATTGTATCCTTCACTGGGCCCCTGGTGTTACAAAGTCCCATCTCCTTTGCTGCCTCTGGCTTGACTGACCTG
The DNA here is from genome assembly GCA_032353495.1 of Ctenopoma kingsleyae. Lineage (NCBI taxonomy): Eukaryota > Metazoa > Chordata > Actinopteri > Anabantiformes > Anabantidae > Ctenopoma > Ctenopoma kingsleyae. Next base: position 12,407,604 of record JAUBNQ010000020.1, on the reverse strand, counting down.
GCCACAATCTCCATCTGTTCTCCTCCAAATGTCATGAGATGCAAGCAGAGAGAAATAGGGGGCAGGTGTGGGTGAGGAAGAAAATGGGGAAAATCAGACACCAGACTGATTACATCAATGTGGCACTGAAAATCTATTACTCCATTAATTTAGGGTATCTGATGTATTTGGGTGTCTTCTTGAAGAATAAAGCTGTGGTTGTTCTATATTTTTGGCAGTAATTGAAAAGACAAAAGCTTTTAGTCTTTCTGACCCAGTGCAAGACATGCACAACCAAAACTTGTTAGTAGGATCAATACTTTGTTTGTTTTGGTCTTTTCATTGCACAGAGTAGCAGCACAGTTAGGATGTGTTTATTAGTATATGCAGTATTCAGTGTAGGAACTAAATGTTATTAAACATCAGCTAACATCTGTTTCTGTATAAGATTTCATGACAGTTCAGTATATATATCATTCAGTATAGTTGTTGAGCTACTTCAGTCTGGACCAAACTGCTTGAATGACTGAAAGTGTTTCTGATCAAAGCTCTTAAACGCACGTAGTCATAATCTGAGCCAGTGGTCGGCAGGACCGAGTTTATTTATTTTCCTGTTTACTGTGGTGGGAAAAGGTTTAAAGCAAACATCTCTAGTGGTACCAGATGGTAAACAATAGTTTTATGTGTCTAGGGTTTGGATGACAGCATAAAGGCAGCTCTGAGTCTCAGAGACAGAGCGAACCACTGGTAAACAAAGACTTATTGTGCTACAGAGACATATTACTCAATGGAACAACCATCCTGAGAACAAAATGTCAGTTTTTTCCACAAGGCCAAAAACTGGAAATGATATTTTGAAATAGTCACAGCTTTGCTATAAAATTCTTTAATTACAAGTAGGAGGTGGGAGCTTCTTGGCACAGTTTGTTGTGAACTTGTTGAAACACTGTAAAAGTGCGACTACACAGTAGATACTCTCCACATGAAATTGTGATGTTTTATTGTTAGAGTCACAATCAGGATTACCGACTTTGCCTAAACATAAATGAATGAACCCCTCCCAATAATACATATTCTCATGTGTCTCTGGATTTTATCTCTCTGGTGAAACAACAGAAGCTTCTTATCTGATTGAATCATTTATTCAAGGACACTATATGTTAACAGAGCATTTACAGAATACCTGTCATAATGCTTGTTTTAATTCTTCCATATGAAGTTTAATTTGTATACTGGGAAACTGACCTTTTCTACTCTACACCCAGGATGAGTTTAAATTAGGAATACATTAGTGCAGGGACTAAAATTGCTGTTATTTTTGCACAGATTTGACGGGGGCATAAAAATGCTCTCCACCACATTCTCTGTGGCCCGGCTCTGACAGTGCTCAGAATATTTAATGCCTTTACGCTGGCACTCAAATTTCCCCTGTCTTTTCATGTTTACCCTTTAACGAGACTGTGGGAGGTTCAACCAGATCATGACTGACATAACAAGACAAAAAAACACTGAGTTAGCGCCAGAACAGTGACAACACGTCTTTATTGAAACATCCATCACATTTCATCATGAATCAGAATAATCAAGAAGTAGAAAAAGCAAATGTATAAAATAAGTAATATCTCGTGTTTTATGTTTTATTCTGAGTCAGGATCCAGATGTGATTATTTCCTGGTGTGACTCCAAAGGGAATCTCAGTGGTGACAAAGGGATCCATAATGTCTCTGCTGAGCATTTCCTCAACTCCAGATGATAAGACAGACGAGAGAAACCAAACAAGGTAAGAAACCTCAGAAAGTAATCTGACCAAAAAATAAATCAGCACAATCCTCAAATCTGAAATCAATCCCCAGAACTCATCCTCTGGACACTTGTGCGGATCTAAGAGGGCTGGATCAATGCAAGGAAGATAAAGGCAATCCTGCTCGCTACACAAGAGAGCAGAGAGAGCAGAGAAACGAGAGGGACATATAATAATGACGTACTTCTGAAACCTGCACAATATCCTCCCTGATCCACATACGTGCCACTGAAGGATGAAAGCAAAAGGCTCAAAAAGGGCTCAGAACTGCATCTCTTTGCCATATTCGCTACCAGCCAAATGTCTGCAGACACACTGCATTTTTAGCTTTTTCGTTAGCTTTTACATGATCGAACTGAAAGCTCACTCAACCTAGAATAAAAAAAAATTTATCTGACAAATAAGAGAATTAAGGGATGTTTGTGACATTCAGCGCCAGCTACAGGTGTGCAATGAAGCAATGACATTTCTAGCAAAAATCTAAATAATGCAGGGTTTTTTTTCATCTTTTTTTCTTCCTACAGGAGCCCCCAAATATCCCAGACACTTTTTCTATCCTAGTCAGTCTTTGATCTGACACGTCAATAAGATTTTCTGATGTGGAAGAACCGCTGCTTACGTGATATCGTGTGTGCACAAGATGAAAAATATCTTTCAGGCTCCATCCTTTCCTTGTATTTTCTAATTGCAGAGTTGTTGTTTTTTTTTACAATGCATTACATTTAATTCTTTGAAATATAGCCAAAAATGCAATACAGTGTGTCCAACAACATAATCAGTGCATTCTGTATAGCGTTACCTTAATACCAAGTAATGAAGTTGCTATCTGCCCTATTCCATGCGTCACTTACCGCTAAGAAAAATCACAAATTTGTACTGATTTGTGATGTGAAGGGATCAAATAGGGATCTTACAGTAATCTGGAACAGATGAAAATAAACAGACAGAGAGATAAAGACAGAGACTGAGGCGCTTGTCTCAACAGCAGCTCAGAACAGAATGATAGTGAGAAAAATGTAATAGTTTATGCGTGTGTGTGATGACGATATTGGGGATTACTCACTTTCCTCTGAGGATTACACAGGATGGAGAAATCCCTTCCTACTCTAAATACGCTATCTATACTCAACAGCAACCCAGACGCCTATCCTTTATATACAATCATATACATCCCCAGTGGATCAGAGATTATTTATTCTCTGTAAATCTAGTCTCAGAAACTAAGAAATTATGGCAAAATATTAATTATGACATTATGTAAAAACATGCCAGACACCTCACTGTTGTATTATTTTTGTCCAAAGTAGCAGAAATCCATTGTGTTGTGTACAAAGTATCAGGTAATTAATGTACTGACATTTCAGTATCCCTCCTTCATTGAGCTGAGGCTCGACTCAGAGCTCACCAAGCTGCTCTGATTGGTCAAAACGTGACCAAAGCTGAGTCCGACTTCAGACAAATTACAGCTCATCGTGTCGTGTCCGTCCAATAACAGTCAGCTTGGAGAGCTGGGCGTTGAACTTTCCATCAGTATGGGTCACTAGAGGTCAGATTGGAGAAAAAATTACAGTCACAGATGTTATTAGATAAAAAAAAACAATGTCATGCAGTGTGAGAGCTGCAAAGGGTCTGAAACCAGTCAGCATCATCCAACCACAGAGCTGCAGAGGCAGCAGTTTCAGACCTGCAGGTCCAGTCCAACCTGCATTGCATACTGGCAAGTAAAGTAACAGCAGCAAAAATTGACCTGCAGATATAGATTTGCACCATCTAGAGCTGCTGCAGTTCTGACACTTATGTCACCCGTAGGCAACAAGTCCTACAACTGTATTTGTTTTCTTATTAGAGTCCATGTTTCTGTGTTTACTCAACCTAAAAAATGTAATAGTTCTGTTCACTAGAGCATATAGTCTGCTGAATAAGGAAGCCCTTGGTGTTTATTCTGCTCATGGTGTATTGGACTAAAGGGGCATAGAGTCCTAACCAGTTTTCATAAAAAACATGTGCGTGATACAGCAATGTAAACGTATGTTCTCATAGTACTTAATATTTGAATATAAGTGTGCATGTTACTGTATCAATATAAATATGTTGTGTATTCAATAGTTAGCTCTGGTTTGGTGTCTACAGAGTCCAAAAACATCTGTCTTATGTTCATGTGTCTGGAAATGAAAAATGTGGCTTTCAGGGAGACGATAAAGAGATGAATAAGAACTGATCCATCTCATGTCTCTGAGCTGCACTAAGGATGGAGCCTACCTTAGCGTATCATTAAAAGCAACCTACCAGTTCCTCAAAAGTCCTATCATTTCCTTGCTGCGCGGTGTAGCTATTTCATAGTTCAGTTCTACTCAGAAAAGAATCGGAAGGGAAATAACTAAAACTTTGTCTATATGAATTTGTAACAGCGACTGAAAGCTAGCATTTTATTTTATTAATTATTTTGCACAGCACACACACGATAGCTTAGTTGTTACATCCATTGCCTTCAGTTGGCATCATGCATGTCTTTATCTGTAATTACTTCTCCCTCCTATAGATGCTGCTGGTTTCCGTGTTTAGAAATTGTCTGTCAGTGACTAAACAGCCCACCCTTGTGGAGAATCTATGGCCTATTAAACGTAAACGTATCTTTAGTTTGTGGGTTACTTATAAGTGAGTTAATTCATGTACACGCCATTTACCTACTGTACTATTAATGCTAAGGAGTCTATCCCTAGAAATTATGACTAATAGTTATGTTTTCCAGAGATGAGATTATCCCTGTGTCTGTAAGAGTTGGTGTGTGGAGTCTATAAGCTCCTGTACTGTGGCGTCTAATCTGCTGAAAATGGCAGTTACAGTAAATTGCTGTTCGGTGAGACTTGTCAAATCCTGCTAATCACAGTCTGGAACTGAAGCCACAGTGGGGATTTGTTCAGAAGCTGAATAACAACAAATAATGCTACAGGGACAAATGGCAACCCACTCACAGCTGGAGCATATGCTTTAGAGGGAAATCAGCAGGGAAGTCCTAACATGACGGTGAGAAGGAAGGAGGGAGGCGGACAGAAAGAGACAGAGATTGACATGACAAACAGAGGGAGTTGATTGAATACTTGGAAATACAATCAGTTTCTCACCTGTTGAGTCTCCTACAGTGAATTCCTCCGGCTTCAAAGGCATGTCACTCTGTCCTCCCGCCGCTGTCTGTGACTGAAGACAAATACAACAGCAGTGATGAAGAGGAGGAGGGGAGGAAAAGAAACAAGGAGAAAGAGACAAAAATAAACAAAACAGGATGAGAGGCGGCACAAGAGACGACAATTTTTTACAACAGATGGGCTGGGGAAGTAGGAGGATGTGACAACAAGGTCAAGTAGATGCTGTGTGTGGGTGGCAGGTGTGTTTGTTTGTGTATATGAGGTTATTCTTGTCCTATCATTTAGTGGAGTTATTTTCTCTGTGTTTGTCTTCTACTTGCAGGACACAGAGCCAGAGCAGGAGGAGGAAACGTGCTCTCACTAATGACAGTGTGTCAGGATTGTCCTTGCTGGGGGAAAGAAGCGTGTCAAGGTGTGCTTCACTTCACTGATGACCACATCAGACAGGGCAGACCTCTGCTAAGTGACTGAGCTCAGACAGAGTCTGGACATTAACCTTCCATGAAACATTATGTGCACACAGCGATTCAGAGTTTGACTTCGAAGAGAAATAAAGTTTTCATGTTACTTTGACTGTTTCTGCCCATGTTAGTTTGTCAGAGTTGGCACTATCTAGGATGTAGCTCAAACCACTCTTAGAAAACAATGAATCTAAAAATGTACAGTGGCATGTGGAGCATGTGAAGGGTTTCCATGGATACATAAGTATTAGTGGAGGGGAGGTGCAAAAGTCAGGTCCAAAGAGAATCTGTATCATTTGTATTTATCAAACTGGCAATGTTTACACCACAATGAAGTGGTTAGACGACAGATTTTTAATCCCAAACATGAGTTTTTGCTGCTTTCCTCTTGTTTATATCATTATAAATTCAAAATATTTGGGTTTCAAATTTTAAAAAGGTCTATGTCAGATCTATGCCTCTGTGACTTGATGTGACAGAAGTCAGGCCAGGTGCGCCTGTTTCATTCTCACGCAGTCTAAAAAGACATTTATAGAAATCACCAGAGAGATGAATCTGCCATGAATTGCATCCTTAATCCTGACAAATGTATTGCTATAGTTCTGGTGAGAAGGTTATTTGCAGGCTATGCAAAAATGTTTGTCAGGAATATTTTAGCCTTTGTTTTCTGACATTTGTGCAGACACTGTAAATTCTACCCTCCAACATTATTTGGGCTCAGAATGAGCCTACATGAGCCTCTACAGGGACAGAAGGCCTGAAATAATGATGTGCTATCAAGGAACACCTCTTTACTACAGTTTGTCTTCCTGTGAGCTTACACTCCAACTCAGCAATAACTCAGCAGGAGAAAAGCCGAGGAGCAAAAACAGAGGATGTGATCTGTCATGTGTTGCACCACAGTATTGTAAGTAGACAAGGACTAGACATTTTTTTTAGACAAACCGTATTAGTTAATGGGTTATTGTCATATTCCACGAGAAGCACTTGCACTAACATTGAGGTTCTATTATATAACTGAATGAAATCTACGTAACAATGATGTTACCTCTCAATCTGAAGCTGTAACTGACTGATATACAACCAATGGTATACGTTTAGGTCTACATTAGATGGCTGAATGCCATTATTAGCTGATAAAAAAATGTATTTGGAAAAAGGGCCACCATTTACCCAAACTACAGTAAGTATTCAGCTGCCAACAGTCAAACTGGCAGTCGCTGTGGAGGACCAGGACCAGTTGGCAACATAAAAACAAATTCATGTGAACAGGATGAACAACATTTGCATATAACAGTTGAGAGAGTCGTGTTTCTTTATACTTACAAATGCGTTGGCATATGCAATTTTGGTTCCCTTCAGTTCAGCTTTGAACTGAGTGAAAAACAGGTACGATTTTCCCTGAGGCCTGGCAGAAATGAAGAAGAAATATTTGTTATCAGCTTTAACTAATTTGCATACATGCTTCCTCTTATTAAGCCAAAAAAAAGTATTATTGCATTTAAACTGCGAGAAACTTTGTTGTTAATTTTCTCTTCTCATAACTTCTGTGCCTGTCATGAAATACAACAATCAGAGAGCATCTCAGTGGAAATAAGAGACATTTTCTCACTGAACATCAGGGTCACTGAGCTAAAGGCGAGCGTCTCTAGTGACTGTGTCTCTGTGTCTGTGGCCTCTGACTGTGTTTGTGTGTGCGCGTGTGCGTGCACGTCTCACCTCCACACAGAACAGGAAAACAGGCTGTCGTCATCACTCAGGCCCACACTCATCAGCCATTGCTGTTTGGCACAAAAACAGAAGAATATTGATGGTTAAAATAAGCTGACATTAAAATTCAACAACAGACCAACAATGAGAGAGAGACTCACCTCGTTGGTTCCCCCTTGTGAAGCATAAGTGAACGAGCATTCATACTCCCTCTGTAATAAGAAAGGAAAACGTAGTGTTAGCTAATGCACAGCTAAACCTGCATATTGCTGATCACTTACTTTACAGAATATTCAATAACAGTTTCCAATAATCTACTAATTTGTTCCAAACTGAAACGAGAAATGCAGATTAATACTCAGTGTGAGTCAGTGTTGATCTGACAGATTTAGTCATTTTTCAGTCACTGATATTTATCAAGGAAAAATTTATTAATTTTTCATCTTCACAAAGGTAAAGACCTGTTCTGCACCTGTTCTGTCTACTGATCTGATAACAATGTTTTGAAATATTTCTCACAGTAGACATTTTGATATGTTCTAGCAACTCATTTATAACTATTAGCATGAAATAATATATTCGAGTGTGCCACTTTAACATCTCCTAGTTTGTGCATGAGGAATCACTGTTAATGGGTTGGTAATAAATCAACAGGATTATCTCTTCACATTTAGCAGATATACATACAGTGATGATATGATCATATCTTATTATTACATTTCTGCTGTGTAGGGTAATGATATAACTTGATGTGAAAACCGTAATTAGAAATGTAAAACTTTGACTACATGTACTGTGAAAAGGTTGTAGGCCCGTTAGATTTTGATCAGTCCTAAATTCATTCTGCAGCTTGACTCCAAACATACAACCAGTCATAAGAACTACATATCTTCAGAGGCAAAAATTGTGCACGAACCAACCATGTTTTGCAGTTTTGCTTGCGTGTTTCCTGCTATAACATGTCAAAATGTTTATGCTATGAAAAAAGGTTTTGTCTGACAAAACTCAGGCTGAATGTCCTGCTCAAAAATTAAACATTTAAATTAATTAAAACTGGATTGTCATACAAAAGCACAGTTGTTATATAGGTGCGTATGATATTTTCTTTATGTATAACATCCTATCACATGAGACATTGTCTTTAAAAGTTTTTCATACTAAGTCAGTACTAGGAAGACTGGTTTCTGGTATTACTGGTATGAGCTGCAACAGATCTACAAACAAGAAAACTGAAACCTTTTTAACACACGTCTCAGTCATACTCAGTCTACTTTTGACTGTTTTAATTAGCGTTGCAGTGTTTGGGTTTTTGTGTGTTATTACTGAAAAAAAACAAACTACCTAGAGTTATTTTACTCTTTTTAAAGAACTAATTAATGGTCAATTAACAGAAGACACGGTGAGTGTACGGACGTCCGATAAATCTTAATTATTTAACCATAAACCGGTGTAACAGATTTTTTAGCCAATCATTGGAGAAGTTGTGGCAGCGACGTGTCAGCATCTCACAGGCTTGTGTCGTCATCACGTTGCGACTAAATCTGACCAGCGAATGTAGTTTTTCCACAAATGTTGTTCCAAAATATTAAATCTCATACATGTACAATAAAATGCATTACGTGTTCAGTTCTGTTACTACTCTTTCAGCTGCTGACAATTCATTAACAATGGAGCGAATTACAATCGCATTCACGGTGAAGAGGACTAACTTACAAGAACATTTGCAGAGGACGATAAACGCTTGGAAACATTTTAATGATAATGGTACGTGTGCGCCCAGCAGCGTTTACAAACATAAACTTGTAGCTGTGTGAAATAAAGAGAAGAATTAACACAGACACTTACAATCCCCTCAGTGAAACTGTGCACCACTCCTCCCGGTTTAACGTTGAACTCCACCGTCTTCGTCCGGTCAGGAGAAGAATCAGCGGCGACAGCTGCGGAAATCGACACAAATAAAAACAAAAAAAACATGTTAACAACGCAGGACTTCTTCGGACTGGCCATCTCTTCCTCCTGTGTGGTGGTGTGCCTCTGTAAGTGGCAGCCTGAGCTACTGGGTGTCCCGTCGACTGCCATAGACGTCACAGTCTGCGTTATCGCAAACCGACGAAAGAAAAATAAAAACTTTAAACATACGACTCTTGGTCGTTTGTGGCTTTGAAATTAACTTTGAATAATAAAATTATAAATATAATAAATGTTATCAGCTATAACTATTTTTAGTGGAGTGTAACGTTACATGTCATGACCACATTGTGTTGCCCTGTTTATGTTTTCAACAGGACAGATATAACTATTCATTAAAATTTATATCAGAGCGCTCCAAGAAAACCAGTTATGAAAAGTAATTAAGTAGGTCTACATTTACTTAATTGCTGTGAACAGTTTTGGTGACCTGCTTGTACTTCACTAGAGTAATTTAATTTTATCCTACTTTATACTTTACGACAGTATATTTTAGAGGGAAGTATTGTGGATCCATAGTTAAAATCAACATGTTTTCTGAAATATCTTTATATGTATTATTTTTTAAGTAAAACATCTGAGTACTTCTTCTATCATTGAAAACATCATCACCAGGTTAAAGGTTCTGTTTTAATGTTTCATATCATTTAATTCAATCAGTTGTTCCTCTGCAATAGTGCTGAATGCAATAAAATCCCACATGTGATTTAGATGGAAACATAAATGGAGTCCAACATGATGTCTTTGCTGTCTTCATGTTTTCTCCCCTCGCACTTAAGTGTCATATCTGCTGTCTGTGTTTAAGGTGCTGTCTGAGGTTAAACACAAACTCAGAGACATTTAAAAGCAGTCTATATGGAACAACACATAGCAGAAATTAACTAATTTTTACACATTTTTTTTAAATAAAGGTGGACTTATTACAATCACACTGGCATTGGTCAAGTATAATGATTTGACTAAACTAACTAACTTCACTGTGCAAAGATAATAATGCTAAACAAATATGAGTGGACAAACATGCGGTATAACTATTATGTAGAGTGGGTTAGTAGGTTGATATAAAAGAAAAATACACATAACTAATTTGCAAATATATAGTGCATTGACCTCTAATTAAAATAATATTATGAGAATTATGTTGTATAGTGAGTATATTAGGCTAAGATGATTTGCTATTACTGTGCATGACTACTGCACAACAAATTAATTCCAAACAACTATAATTTTGAGACATATATATATATATATATATATATATATATATATAAAATTAACTTCAGTGGAATTAACTGACAGTTAATGCCAGAAATAAATGCTCCAGTAGCTGTGAGGAAAATTATCTTTGGAAATGCCTTTGAAGCACTCTCTTTAGTCATGCTTAACACAAGGCTGTTTTTGTGAAACACTATCAAAATACCAAGCATTGTATCCTCTGACCTGTGAAATAACTTTGAAAGAAAACTTGAATGACTGGTTCTGGATACTTGTGCCTCTTTTATTCAGGTCCACTGCACAATATGTGAGTAAGAGAGTCATCCTCTTACACAAGTTTACCAAAAACTACACACAAGGATGCTCCCGAAAACATGTGTTTCAGTAGCAGCTACTGTACATACACATCCCTCCTGTTCTCACAGCAAAGCAACACTTTGTGTTACAGGAGACATAAACAGACCCATGTCTGCACATATGTGTTTGCTTCTGGAGCCATAAAGTGTGCTCCACATGTGGCGTGGCAGGTGAACAGTTTGTGAGGAGACCCCTTAATACCGTCTGACACTCATGTGTAAAACCCATAGAACAATATGAGCATTGAGAACCAAATTCAGCACAAAAATAACTGGAGGGTTTCAGCTGACTAACCTGTCTGCCCCCTTGTCTCTTATCCTCACCCTCCACCTCCCCTGTTCTCAGCCTCACCCTGACTGTCTTCCTGCCCAATCCCATTTCCCAACCCAAAAATAATACAAAAACAGGATTAATAACAACATGCATTCACCCAGACAACCTGTTCAGTATTTTAATATTTATACAGCAGCTCCGGGAGGGAAAGTGCAGGGGTCATTCTGTGCATGCACTTCTATTTCAAACAGGGAAGGCTGTTAAATCTGTAATGATGTGTAAATGGTCAGAGTCAGAGAGCCCTTGTCCTGCCCAGGTAAACATTGTTTCCTGTTTCAGGATGTGAGACAGTTGGCTGTGTAATAACACAAATAGCACAAATAGCTCTTCTTTTATAAACAAACAGTTCTGCAAAAAAGTCAAAACAGACCACATGTCCAGACAGAGAAACAGGAAACAAGCACTGAGTTGGCATCACATAATTTTGCTAATGATGGAAGTTCATATTCCAGACTTTACACACAATGCAGGGAGCCTTAAAATCAACACGTCAGTGTGTCGGCGGATATATATTTTATGTAGTTTTGAACAGGTGCTACAGAGTTGAATCAGCTCAGTGGGTGGAAAAACAGCTGTTTTTGCAAATTCAAAATAAAGCTCAGGTGTAAACAACACTGGAAAATCACTCTCTACCTGACTATTTGGTTGGTTAATACCATGACTAGACATTATTGGATGATTAGTCACAGTTGAAAAATGTTATTGTGAACTAATTTGTGAACTGAGTGAGTTCATATCTGTGTAATGGATGGATGCTGATTCATCTGAATGCTGTCAGAGTTGGATTAACTTCTTCAACCCTAGAGACTCTTCTGAATCATGATGAATTCATGTTATGTGAGTGGGCTTTGTCCTGGTTTAAATATTATTTCGGTGATGCGTTTATGACTCAAAAGATGCTTAAAGCTATACTAAGCAATATATGTATATTGTATTAATAGTAGATCTAATCCATTGTATAATGCAAAAGTAGGCATTTAGTGATAACCCCATAGCAAATTATCATCTGACTCTGCGTTTTCTGGTCCATTTCTATCCTGTTTTTGTTCACTCTTACCATTTTCAAAGTATCTTTTTGGCTGTAACAGGCAACTGTTTTCCTCATAAAACCCACTATACACCAACAAAGTTTGCAAATACTTGGTGAACGTAGTGCAGCATTCAGCAGATACATATACCCCATTAGGAATTTGTGAATTTGAAACTGAGCTAAAATGAGAGAGACAAATAAATGCTAACATTGTTCTGTGCCTGCTGAATGTGTTAGTAAAACATTTTTTTAACATGTTAACTGTAAACGTGTATGAGGTGACGATATGTCACTGTTGTGCTTGGAGAGTAATCTGCTTCCCCCAAGTGGCCAAAATAAATCAGTTAATGCAGCTTTAATGTGTGTGATATCACATCAGTGAATTCCTAGAACAAGCACATCCAGTATAAGATGCTGAAGAAAAGGAAAAAGTTTAATCTGTTTTAAATAAACTTTAAAAATAAACCAAAAGAAAAACTACATTTAAGAAGAGCAGTTGTGCACAATAAACAAACTGACCACCGTCATGTGTCACAGCAGTCTAGTCTTTTGGCTCTGGTACTTGTTGACCAGCGGTCTCAGACAGTCAGACCTTTTGGGCACAGCCTCACAGACACTCAGTCCATGATAAGACGCTGCTGTTGTCAGCTGTTTGCAGTCAGGTTTTCCTGGCTGTCTGCAGATCTGTGGAATTTCTCTCCTCCTCGCCATCTCAGCTCTGCCCGTCCAGCACGCCCTGCAGGCTGACCGCGTTGGCAAACAGCACCTGGAGCAGCGGAAGAGTCTCTGCCCTGACCCTCACACTCAAATTCACTTCAGGGGCTCACCTCGAGGGCTTGTTGACCGAAGATGGTGTGGGCCTGACAGAGGGGCCATGTTTGGAAAATACATTGAATCAAATCTGTGGGTTTGTAAAATGGGTTTAATCTCAGGGTTGTGCAATCTTCAGCAGGTGGTGCTAGGACTTTTTCCATGTAATCTCTGATACTTTTTAATCTATTCCATCCATATACCTTTATCAGTGCAGTAAAACTAAGGTTCCACATATGGTTTTGTTTACGAGTTGTTATCAGTTTCAGCAAAGAATCTTTTCTACTATAAACTTCACAGATGGTTAAATTTCAGTGTTCCATTATGTGTTTAAGGCATGAATAAATAATATGTTTTTAAAATGCTATTTCATAAAAAAGAAAAGGTTTGAGAAAACTAGTGCTGCAGAACTTTTTTTTCTCTTCTTTTATTGCCCCACTGATCATCTCTCAACCCCTGCACATATATTGTCTAGTGAGGCCTTAAATAGCTATAACATTTAAATGCTTCTTCCACCATATTAATAATCTCATAACATTATATATGACATTTGTCACATATCTGTTTCCTTTTTTCATTCAACGTTCTGCATAAAAGTTGCTGAAAAGTTTTCACTTTACAAAGACAACAAAAAGGTTTATATTTTTCAGCAGAATTACTTAAGTTATGAAGAGAGTTAATAAGAATAAAACCTCATACATTTGTGTTATATATTTAACATCACTAAAACATGAATATGAGGCAGAAAAAGAAATGTCAAAAAAGAGCAAAAATAATGCAGAAAAAATAACAAAGATGACGATGATTATTTATATTATTATTTGTACATTTCTACGAACACGATCACACTGTGTCCCTAATAAATCTGGTGACAATGTGTAAATAGAGTGAGACATTCACGGACACCTCACATCAAGTTATTGCCAGGTGAATAAATGTTTTCCCAGTCACTCATCTTCTATAAAACAACGTGACAAAAACATCAGCAGACTCAAAGTGTGAAACTATGTGTCTTGTGCTGCTATTTACAGGAACATAAATGTGCTAATCACATCATTTCACATATCTCTGTAAGGTGTGTTATTCCAAAAGCATTTAAGAAATTTACCACTCCACACTCTAATGGCCCCCAGCTCAGTCTGTGTTGAACAGACAGACTATTAACAGTAAACAGGAGGTACAATGACATCATGTGGTCAAATATTAGTTCAAATTATCCCATCACTACTGATTATTTGTGTGTTGAGGGGAATGTTTTGTTTCTAAATGTTTAAAAAAAAACCTTAAATATAAAATATAATAACAATTCAGATCATTTTTTAAACATTCAAATACAACCTTTTTCACTAGATTACAAAATAACGAATGACACATTGTTGGTCTGGTGAGCAGTGACACTGAATATATTTGGTTTACCTGATAAATTTCAGAGTAAAAGAGCACCACTGTTTCCTTCAACATACAGTAAGCACCAATTCAGTCACAGGACAAATGAAAGAACTGTTTTGTATAGGTTTGTGGATTACATTAACAATCTTTCCTCAAGGTCCGTCTATCTTGAATTAATTTAAAATCCACTCAAAATGAATAAAAAAGACATCTTCATCTCGCTAGCATGACTGTAGCTACAACATACGTCATAAATACAAACAAATGTAAGATAACAGTAAACATTTAACTGTAAACCAGCTGCACAACAGAGTAGCATCCGTACATTTAGAGCAACAAGAAACTATTAAATATCAAAAGGATTAAATATATATTTGTGTGGTAAAATGTTTTTCTTCAGTCAGGTCAGCTTCTGTCAAAACAAAGAATAGTGATGAACTTTTATTTTTCTTTCTGATCCCAGTTATAAGGAGAAATCTCAACGCTTTTTTTGTTTTACTTACACTGTAATCCTGCAGTTTCTTGCCTGCACGTAGCTTCCTGTGTACATGATGTCACATCGCACCTCATTGTTGGAAAAATCCGACTCCTGGACAAGCTGAGAGGGGTTCACTGTCACCTGAACAACAGTAGCAGCACAAAGTGATATGAAAACATACAGTTGTGAATTCTGCTCAAGTTAATTGTTAATCAGATTTATTATTGTTACTGATCTGATTTATTATTACTACTCTTTATCACGTCCCATTCATTAAGCAGTCCCACCTTAAGTACATAGTTTCCAGGTGGAACATCAGTGATGTCGATCCATTGGCAGTCAATGTTTGCATGATATGTGTCATAGCACCCAGGACCAAGACCCTGAAAAAAACCCAACCTTACATCACTACTAAAACAAAAGGTTCATCTGTGATTTTCTAAATATGTGAGCAGCATAAAAATACAGAGATTAATCGAGTCAGATATAGAAAAAAAATAAAATCAAAAGAGGGCAAAGTGCAGACCGACCTGTGTGTGTGCGGTGCAGGCAAAGCGTCTGCGTATTCCCGGATCACATGACGTGTCCTCCAGACAGAAACTGGCCTTGTGTCCCTCAGCCACCTTCTGTCCAGTTGAGACATCCAGCAGGTCGTAGTTGCTAAAAGCCTCCATACTGTGGTAGTGCCTGGACAAGGGCAGAAATAGTGCTTATGGACTATGACTATGATATTCTGGAAAAAGAGAGCATGAGCTTGTCAGGATGTGTTTTGCTTCTAAAAATCTTTCACTCCAGGTCAATTAAGGTGCATGAAAGGCAGATTTATTTCACTACCTCAAGTAAGAGCAGTGTCCTTCCACTACCTTTGGGTCGTTTGTATTTACACATATAGAAGTGTGAACTCACTGGTGACAACTGTGCCATTCCCACTCATGTCTGGGCTTCACTGGGAGAAAATCTGCTGTTCCTTGATTCTTCACTCGCTGCGGAAACCGCAGCAGGACTCTGTACTCGAGGTCGCTCACGCTCGGTTCATATGCAGACCTGAAGGAAAGGGAAACAGAGAAAAGGAGTGAGCCAAGATTACTTCATGTATTTTCACTGGGAGCTGATCATAGAGTGCTGTATTTACTTTTATCACATTTTTGTGATTTATCATTTTTGATTGGGCATGTTTGATATCTTTAGATCACATAGTGTCTGCATCACTGCACATTGAGCTCCTTCTCCTCTTCACTGACCATTAGACAAACTGTTGATTTACTGTAGAAGTGACAGAGGAGGTTTCTGGTCTTGCCTCAGTAGTTTTTGCATTCACCTCAGGAATCCTTTGCTTTTCATTTCAGACCTTATTTTACTTGGCAAAGTGGCTGCTCAGATCAGAGGAGAGAATCTCGGACAGTTGCCAGGTTTGTGTCCTGCAGCTTTGTCACTCAGCTGTAGCTTCCAAACGGGATGGAGGCCAACACACATCCTAATGCGGCAACGTTAACGGGATCCTAAATGCTAATGCTGTTTTCTTCATTTATACATGCATAACTCATTGACCTCTGTGTCTAAAGACAACTAATCACGCAGAAAAGCACTGATGCATTTCAAACTCATACACAATATTTTGACTGAACAACTGACAGACAAATAAAGAAATGCACCTGGAAAGACAGTTCTCTTCAGCAGCACAGCGAAGTGCATACATCTGCACTTTCTGGATGTAAGAGGCAGCTTGGATGTAATAAGGGTCAGGAACCAAGTCTGGTAGACCTGCAGAAAAAAATCAAACCACATCTCTAAATCACTGAAATGTGCTATGACACAGCCACAAACACACAGGCATAAACCTTTTCCAAACCTATTTGCTTTAGCAAATGGATCCAAGGAAGTTGTGGCATTAGACATAAGGATTAAACATAATCAACAGAGATGTATGAAGTTAAGTAAAGAGTAATCTCTAGCTGATGATTTGATGAACAAGTATAGAAAATATGTGTGATTTTAATCAATAGAATCAACCGTAGTTTTTATGTTGTAAAACTTTTTTTTTTGTTTTTATACCTGACAGTCTTAAATATCAAATACCCACTTGAGCAGGATAATGAATAGAGAACTCTGGATACTTTGTTCTGCCATAACTTACAGATTTAATTTCTCCATCTCTGCTGGCAAAGTACTAACGACTCTCAATCAACCATTTAATTTTAACTTTGCTCAAAGGCTCTCATACTGGAGACATTAGTTTTGTCATTACGGTGCATTAACTCGGACTCTCATTAAAAATGCATTAAAATGTGCACTGGGGAAAATGTGAAGTGGGGTGATGAGCTGAGCTTTATGATTATTCTGACTTTAGATGGTTTTGGGGTGTTATTAGTAAAAATGTCTTTTTAAATTTGTTTAAACTGTGGGTCTCATGTTGACTACTTTTTATAGACGTTGGTATCTTATCTGCCTGCCTCACCATTGTGGAAGAACCTGGTGCCATAGCCCGGTCCTGGAAGGCCTGCAGTGATCCTGTTTCTTCGGTCTGGTGTGTAAACATTATAGAAAACCGAATTCCTGTGATGAATGCTGTGTGGATCTCGTGGGTCACTTGTGTCTGTAGGTCGTGTTGTACGCGGCCTTGGACGAGGAAAGTGTGTTTCTACAGCGTTACTTGACAGGGGAGAAGCTGTGGGAGAAACGTTTGGCTCCGGAGACTCTCTTGTGAGTGAGTGCGCTCTTTGCGCTCTACGAGCATCACTTAAACTGGTTTGCTGCGCAATGCGACGCGCAATCCCACTATCTTCAGCCATAATGTTCCATCCAGATGTGGCAGGTGACCGGGCTGTTGAATCCGAGTTCTCGGATATTATGCGCCCACCTCGGCTGTGCGGAAAGTCCCATGATCTTACCGGAGAGACTACCGCTTGTTGCGCACCAGCTTCATCTCCGTGTGCACTCCGTCCACCTCGTGGGACTCCGTTGCCGGAAAACTCCTGGATAGTTGTGAGAGCGCTGCCATTAGACGGAGCCTGATGTGAAAGGTGGTGGGGTGGGGACTGACTGGATGTCCCGGGTCGTCCCGAGGCGATTAAATAGTGACCTGCATCTGCATCAAGAACCGACACATCCATTTGATTGAGGTCGTTTCGTTGAGCATGAGCAACGATTGCGTTCTCATTGTCTCCAGATCTGGTTCTGGTGGACCTGCTGAGCGCAACAGGAGCGTTAACTCGGCTAAAACTATTTTTAGTTGTTAGTAAGAGCTGAGTGCGTCTCCTGGTATGTGCAGGTGAGCGGTATTGAGTCCCAGTGCTCAGTAAACTGTACAGCTGACCGTTATTCTCCCACTGAATCCGGTGTCTCCACGGTCCAACACGTGCGCCTGCAAGTTGTTGACCGGTCCCCAAACGCACCAGAACATCAACCAGACAAAGTGATATAAACGTAAAACTCCTCATGACTCCTGGCGACGACGACTCTATCTGACGAGCTCCAGTACTGACACATTAACTACAAACATCTGAATTTGACTCGGGTGGTGAGGTGAGGAGGTGTTTTCAGTACCCTTGCCTCCGTCACACAGACGCGCACAGCATCACCGCCGCGAGAGTTTGGTTTGACACTTTAAGTGTCTGTAATGTGAGATATTCTTGGAAAAAAAAAAGTGTTTCCAAGGAGCCGCACTCACCCTTTCTTGTCACAATTGGACACGTACAACAACTTTAACCAGGCGGACTTCACACTATAAATTAGTTCACTCCATGAAAAAAAATTAAAAACTGTTATACACTGTCATACACGTTTTAAATGCCACCGTCACTCTTTATATGATTCATTAGGTGCATCAAGATTATACAGTATGTTAGGCGACTATCAGGAAATATTTACATAGGCGCCAGGTGGCGCACTTCAGATGGAGGCTAATCGTGTACCTGTACCACATTGTAAAATCTAAATTTGGCCGGTACTCATACCTGTAGGTCAATTCATTTCCTTATACTTGGTACATTTTGCACACTAGTGTTGGGAGTCTTTAGCTCAGCAGAGGCCACACTGGACTGTTGTCAACCTGTTGAATTCCCACACTGAGGGACTCAACAGGTGGACCTCTCCACCACACGATGGCACTGGATCCTCATAGAAAGTCAGAGCTCAGTTTTACCGAGGTCTCGTGTAGGTCTCAGTAAGAACCGCCCCGTTTGTCCGAATTTTAACATGGATGAAGATAAGAAACGAATCCCGTGACTGAAGGTTCCTGCTGCGAAATTTGGGAACATGATAAACTACTGTGGTTCAAACGAAGTCGTATTCATGAATCCCACTTTGAACTCAACTTTCAAAGTCGGAGTCAGCACATGTGAACACATGTAAGGTCTTCAGTGTGTATTTAAGAAATAGAACATCCACATGTCTCCGAAAACTTCTCCACATAGATGTCTGCACTTCATACGGTATCTTCTTCTTGTTCTCCTTTGTGTCAAAGTAAAGGCTGCGGACCCTTTAGTCATACCACTCTCCAGCATGCTGCGTGTGTATGGGTAATATAAAGGATAAATTACAGTACAATAACTTCAGCACCCATTTACAGGTGGTATAATTTCAATTTGTTCTGCCCCATTACAACATGTCCTTGTTGGACAAAGCACCTGATCTTCAGCTCCCCTAAAATAGACCTAACGACGTCCATGACCACGGCCGGACTTGTTGAAATGATTATGATGTCTTTAACCTAGGCATAGTTTGGGATGAAATGAGGATCCTCTTGGATGGAAGAAAGTTGTGGAGCCTGAGAAAAACTGAAAGCAAATACTTCCAGTAAGGTCCATTCACCTGCAAACTTTCAAGAATTTCCCAGGCCTGCAGGACTTCAGCATCACCCATTTACAGCTCAACAACAAAGCAGAATTATAGTCATTTCATGCTCTTATGGTGCACCTGCATTACTGTAGCTGAACATGCCTCCATGTTCATAAACATAGTGAAGAGGTTGTCAGTTGTCCTGAAGTAGATGATAGACCCTCACCTTTGCCCTCATTTGTCCCATTCATTCTCTGCTACAGCTACTGTAGCACTGGGACGTGCTGACAGACTGGTAGCCAGTAGGGTGTTGCCAATCCTGAGGGGCAGGGTGACGCAGACAACCATCACACTGAGGATTAGAGGAGGTCAGAGAATATAAAACCTCCCGCAGCAACCAAGAACTCAGCGCTGAATGGCAAACACTCAGAGCCTTTCAGCAATCTGTATGAGTATAAATTCATGAGTGAGTGTTAGAAACAGGAGTGGGGGATGTGTGTGTGTGTGTGTGTGGCACATAATTATAGGGTCCAGGTCTAGTTGGCTCATGAAGGCTGTAACCAGATGGGTGTCATTCCTCCAGTGTCAGGTGGTCTCTTGTTGGGTAAGCACTTAAGATCTCTCAGCCACTGACACTCCACGACTGAAACCACCACTTCTCCTCACACTAACGTACCACATCTGACACCGTCAATGAAACTGACTTTAGTTTCCATTTAAATATCTTTGGATTTAAAGAGGCAGGATTTTACAAGAGCCCTGTTTGTCTGTTGTCATTATTATCAGATTAACATGGAAATAATAGGATGCTCAATTTTAACAACCTACTGTACATTCAATTATAGAAACTACACTACACAAATACTGTACTTAACCAAAGAGTACTCTTTATTTAAGTATTTTTATTTAATGATACTGTACAGTTCTTTTCATTATTTTTCCGATCATTATTGTAGTTTTAATACATTGATATATTATAACCATAGTTACTAGTTACATTCGTATGTACTGTATCATTTTATAAACAATATGGTGCATTTGTATAATATATTTAAACAGTAGAAATTAATCCTTAAAAAATTATTTAGATCATATTATAACTTAAAGTAAACTGGTAATGCTATCTAATAGCATGGACTGTTGGGTTTTCTACAGTATTCTGTAAATATTTATATAATGTGTAAGGTCTTAAACCTTACACTGTAAAGTGC
>JAUBNQ010000020.1:12356138-12386843 GCA_032353495.1 Ctenopoma kingsleyae | reverse complement strand
GTAAAGTGCCCTGAGATGACTAATGTTGTGAATTGGCGCTATATAAATAAAGTTGAATTGAATTGAATTGAATTAATAATGTAGCACTGATGAGGGGCACTGCCCATCTGGTACCTTTTGATACTGTACTTGTGTGTGTTATAAATACTTGAATGCTGAACATTTTCTTGTTTTAGAGTGTATTTACAGGGTTGTATTTGTGTCCGTCCTAAAGTAAAAAAGATCTAAACACCTTTTCAGTCACATACTTTTTGTTCCAAACAAGTGAGATACGAGGTAATTAGAGACCATACTTAAGTAAAAGTAGCACTACATGGAATGAGTGAGAGTTTTTTTTAATAACACCAATGTGAGGGAACAGGGTCAAAGTGAACAGGGTCACGAGTGCAAAACAAATTATCCAAAACATAAATTTAATATGTCAGTATACACTTTTGTGAAACCTAAATCACAATATGAGGTTTTGTCTTGACCTTGGAATGAACAGCTGGATGATAACAGAAAATAATCTAAAAACCTGACTTACTTGTTGGCTCCAAAGCTTTCAAACACACATTGTGCTTTTTGTTTTGTTGCTTGATTATCTTTTTCTGTGTGGTCAAACATCTTTTCAACAACTTTCTCAATATGCAAATGCAGTAGTGATATAATTTGTGCACATTTAACTTTAGCAAGACCACAGCAAGAACAGGATGACTCCACGTGCTTACACTGCAGTGTTCTGGATGTGTGTACAAATACTGCGTACAAAGGATAATCTTAGCACTAACATCACAAACAGAGAAAATAGCCGACATCCCCGGTGTTACACTCTGCTTACAGGCAGAATAAAATGTTCCTGATGTTACTGACTTCAGACTTCTGATGGATGTGTTTCAGCCATATGCAGCCAAGCTGTGAAGTAATGAGGTCAAGCTTCTCCAGGAAGAAGTCTAGACTGAATTTGTTTTCACTGTAAAGCAGCTAGGGATAATGAAGATACTGATTCCACCTCAGGTGTCTGTGTGAGTTGATGTGTTTATGTGCACACAGTCTCCTTCACAGATAACAAACACAACTATGTAAACCATCAGAGTATTATGATTTAGTATCTAGTAGTTGTAGTAGTCTACGAGTGTATCAGAGGCAGAATAACAAATATTATACTCTATTATCCAGTGTTTTCTCTGGTTCATGTTCGTCCTTGAGCAGAGCCACATGAGCCGTCACACATACTGCTGTCATTTTTAGCACCGGGAGTAGAGGCCAGTGCGGTTTTGTCCACGTCCACCTGTTAGTGCGTCACAACAATCACCTTGCGTCTCCATTCGCACATGACACACACATGACAGATGACATGTAGCTACAGTCAATGTCACGAGGAATTAAGAGACTTGTTATTGTAACATGCATCAGCAAAATGTGGGTACCAGGTTATTTTTACAGCTATTTACCAGAACTCTAAATGAAAGCCTGGCTTAACAATTGTGTGAAGATTAGCTGCCATCGTAGACAGGAAAATTGTGATCATACTGTACTTTAATCATATAATCAGATGCAGTTAAAAAAACAACTTTATTTTAGAAAGTTTCCTGAAGATGCTCAAACTTGAGGTGTCCTCAACGATTACTGGTCTCCTATCCACTTTGGAAACAAAGATCCATAAATTACATGCTCCTACCTGACCTGCTCTTTATTTAGCAGCAGTATATTAGGCCAAAGATCACACCTACTACTCTGTGACTGAATATGTTACTCCCTCAGGCTAACTGAGAAATTATTCTGGTCTATTTATACATACGGAAACATAGATGATATCAGCACGTGCCTCGTGCACTGCAAATCCAGTGCTAATAGCCTAAATCTTGTGGTGAGTCTGTGACCTACTCAGGCACCTACTGGAGTCTGGTGAGGACAGCCATTATAGATTTCCAGTGGTGACATACCCAAAGAGGACAGATCTAGGTGTTTTCTGAAATTAATCTGAGCAAAATTTGTTCAACTGGAATAATTTCAATTGAACAGTTTATATACTGGGTTGGCACGGTGGTGTAGTGGTTAGCACTGTCGCCTCACAGCTAGAAGGACCTGGGTTTGATTCCCGGGTTGGCCGGGTGTCTCTGTGTGGAGTTTGCACGCGCTCCCTGTGCCTGCGTGTTCTTACGAGGACAAGCGGTTAGGAAAACGGATGGATGTTTACATACTGCAATTCAGATATCTAGACCATAAGTTTAAGCTTTTAAATTTCACAACATTTAGACCATGTGAAGTAGGTCTACTAGACAACAAGCTGGATGACAACCAGAATGGACCATTTATATAGTCTTGTCCTTGATGCAACAGACAGTTTGCTCTCTTCAGCTCTTTAAGGCTTAATGATGTCTCACAACACCTCAAAGACAGTATGTGTCAGTAGGTTGTCAGCAGTTTAATTTAAGATGTGATCCATTTTGATTGTTTCAGTTGAAAACAGTTTTTGAAAGACATGTAAAAACTGCACAGGTACTTTTACCATTACACCATATTGTCATTTTGGCTGCTTCAAAATAAATTCACTTACACTAACAAAAACTGCACAGGTGTGACAGTTTTCTGGTATAGAAACATCAAGCTTGGTTTAATAATATGAAAGACTGGAAAAAATATTTCCAAAACTAACATCTTTTTCATATGCTTAAAAAAAAAAACCACAAATATTTGATGTACTGTTGCTTAAAAGCACCTAATGCATTTATTTGTGTTTGAGTGTGATTGACACAATGGTCCAGTACAAATCAGTTGTTTAACATAACAGTAACAATAATTTCAACAATCAATTCATAAAGAAGAACAAATATTGATCATCTGATTATGATATAAAGACAATGATAAGTTAACATTGTTTTGTCCCATTTACAAAAACAGCATAAAATTAAAAGGAAAAAAAAAGTTTTGACACTATTTACACATTATGTACAGGGAAGAAGAAGAAGCATCTTCCTGCTGCAAGAAACAGAAAAAAAAAAACACTGTAAGACAAAGTTGTGCAGTTTCAGTGTCATTCGTATGGTACCAACAAGGTAGTAATACATCATATTTCCATACATTATATCTTTGAAAAATGTACCTAAATATACTTCAAAAGCACATCATTACCTACAAAAATAATTTTTTTATTAACCTTATTAAGTGTCAATCTTACCTATAAACGATTGAGCAGGTTGTTCTGAATGTCTTCATACACCTGGTTGTAAATCTCTTCTTTGGATTTCAAACCATCCAGGCACTCTGCAACATACAACAAGTTGACAAATTTTGAATTTTGAAAGTCATATTTGAAAATCTACCTTAACAGTATTACAATAAAAACTGCTGGAAAACTTGGCTAAAGCAGATTACACTGAACTACCACAAGAAAATATGAGCAAACACAGGTCGGACAATAATGCACTGACACAAAATAAAGTGTCCCAGCTGCAACATACCAATATTCAAGCCACTGTCCTCCATCTCTTTCCTGTGCTTCAAGTACATGGGCCACACATGACCGTCAAACAGGCCGGGAGGGTCGGGGACAGTGTACTGCCTTGTACTGAAAATAATAAATATATATATGTAGAGAGAGAGTTCTTAGAAATCTTAAATAAACAAATGAAAAAAAAAACAAAAAAAAAAAAAACTAAAACATGTCTGATAATTTGAAAATGCGAAAAGTTTAATTAGATTGAATATTTTGTCTCAACTCACCTTCTTCTTCTCTTGCACTCCTCATAGGGAATCGTGATGTAATAGCACTTGTCAAAAATGACACGCAGGGGTCTAGAGGGGAGACAAAAAAAAAAAAGTGAACAGTTCATCACCTAAACCAGAATAAAGAGTATAGTTATGCAACTGTTCACAAGTCTCTTATCTATATCTCTGCAGCACGCCCGACATTCATCATATATACAGTGCCAATCACCCAGCAGCCAGTTTGCAGGACTATTCAGAGAGACTCTTTCTACTGAACCCCTTATCTCTAACTGCAGGACCTGCCCAAGGCTGCATACAGGGGGTTTAAAGCATATATGGCTATAGCAAATGTGCAATTTACCACGTGAGATGACAAGACTGTCAGCATTTCCAAGAAACAAGACAGTCTGTACTCATTCACTGAAAATTCTGTAAAGTGAAGTGACTACAAGAGAATTTTTTTTAGAGCCAGATTAAATTATTATGAATATGACTTTCTACAGGAAAAAAACAGAAGAGTTAGGCTTGTAACTGTGCTCTTTTGGGACTAACAACTGAGAAAACACATTGTGTGAGCAGATTCTCCAAGCTGGAACACACCGCAAACTAGGGCTGGGTGATATGGCCTAAAAAAAGAATATTATGATATTTTTTAAACTATATCGCGATACACAATATATTCCGCAGAGTGGTGGGCAGGGTGGGGTTTGCAGCCGGGACCTCATGCCACACAGACGTGCTCAATGCACCAGGCATGTTTACAAATGGAGCACAGACGGCAGACTCTGCCAGTCTTTTATTTTGAAAAACCAGAAGATTCCGGTCTGCGCTCCATTTGTAAACATGCCTGTGATTGTTTTAAAATAAGACCGCTGTGTGAAAACGGAAATAAAAATTATTTTCTTTCTCTGCGGCCCGGTACCAAATAGAGGTTTCTAGAGGTTTCACTTGGGCTTTCACGCCTCTCTCCGCAAGTTCGCTTCCCTCCACTGTTACAAGGCGCATGCGCTAGGGGTTTTCTGGATGGGCAGGGGAGTGAGCTGTCTGCTGTAAGAGGGCAAAGAAGCGAAACTCGAAGCGAAGTACATGCTGTCTATTTAACGTTAGAATTTACACTCAATAGTGACGATATAGTCATTTACTATATCGCATGTGGAACAAGTCGAGATGCATCAAGTATATTCGATATATCGCCCACCCCTACCAAACAAAACCTTATGATTTTACAAACAAGCTTACGGGTAGTTGTACAGCAGGAAGCCCTCCACAATCAGGATGTGGATCTGCTCGTCAGGGTCAGCCACATCAGAGGAGGTGGACAGAGTGACACCATGGGAACGGGCGAACTTCACTGGGTTCTCAATCCAGCCTTTTACTGTGTTGGTCATGGCCTCCATATCCAAAGCTGTGATCACTGTAGAACAAGAGTAATAAAAAGACAGATGACGAAAAGGACAGATAGTTAGAAAGTTAGAATATGCACAAGAAAAAAAAAGTAAAATACTGAATTGTGTTTGTTTCTTCGGATGACTGAAGATCATTATCAGCCTAATAGTATTATAATGGTGTTCATGGTAAGTGTTTGTAAACTTGGAGGGTGGGGTATATTACAGTAAAGGGACAGCTATGTGAATATAAGGCAAACAATGAGTCACTGGCAGTCTTCGGTGAAGTCTTACCATCCCATTGTCTAAAGCCGTCCTCCCCGACTTCTATCTGATCGGGTTTCTGAAATAACAGTCACCAATAAAACATTGCTGCAACCTCACAGCTCTGAATACTTGCAGATCCCACTCACATGCTAGTCTATGGCCAAACACAAGCACACGCAGAAGAAATATGAAAAGGCACACAGCAGAGGGCATGCATAAAATAAGCAAGTAAAAATTTGCTATTTCATTAAAAAAGGAAAACAGGGAAAGGATAAACACAGTATAATGTAAATGTGCTAAAGGAGATTAAAAGCAGAATTAAGAAATTAAAAGAGGTTTTAGGGGTCTTAGATGGCTATGACAATCCATACAAAACGATAATTTATTAAGATGTTTGAAAGATACAGGGGAGAATTAACATGACAGCAACAGTAAGAAGAAGGCAGATAACTAAACTACTCTGCACATGCATGAATGCCATTTCCATATCTACTGTGGCAAACAGAGTGGGGGATGGGATGGGGTGGTACTCAAGACAGCACCCACTCCTTTGCTTACATGCAATGCTCATGCAATGCTCATTAAAGAGAAAAAGAAGACGAACTACAACAGAAACAAAACTCTTGTTATCCACTTGCTAAAACTCACCTTGAAAAAGTCATCTTGGTGCACCACACAGCAGTTGGGCAAAGTCTTGATCAACTTATCCGTCAGGGTAGTTTTACCACCATTGGTAACTCTGTAAACAAAAAAAGGTAAAAAGTGACAAAATATAAATTAAGGATGAATTTCCATCAAATGTAAATGTTTCAAAACTAAATGATCAACATTGGAGATCACACTTTCCACCTGAAGTTAGGTGGTGTCCTGTGTTTACATTTTATATTGGAGTTACTTTCATACGTATGACAAAATAATGTAACAAAAAAAGTTAGTAGAAAGAGGGAAATGTAAAAAACAAGATTGACTGATTTGATAAGTAATTTTATACTATTACAGTGGCCAAATGGCGCGGATTATGAAGGACTGTTTTCATAAAATCTGATGAAATTAAATGCAATAAACTGTAACGTGTATAAATTTATACAGAAAGGCTGATGACATTAATAAACTGTATGTGGTTTGGGACAGTACTGAAGTTAAATCTCCCTCCACTTTTGTACCGAGTCCCGCGGTGAATTTTCAAATATCCCGCTCGATTGATGACAACAAACCAGTCACACCGGAGGTGACTTTTAAACCGGTTTAGCCCAGCTGTGCCGCTTTCTGGCGGGCATCTGATAAAACATGTGGTCTGAGGAATAATAAACTATCAGCCAGACGTGAGTCAATAACAGGAAATGCATACGTTTATTCAAACTAGCTTAACTTAAGTTAATGTTAAGTTACCTCCATTAACAGTAAAGATCGTTACAGTCAAGTCTCATATGAACTGTTTTTCCACTCAGCACTCAACTATCAGTCAGTTCAGCCAAGGCAAAACTTGTATTTCAGTATTTCATACAGAAATCGATTAAAAAAAAACTTTAGCAAATTAATAACTAACTGGCAAAATTAAGACATAACGTTACTAACCCGCCAATTCCTATAATGTACTTCATCTTTTCGTCACTTCTGGCCACTTCTGCTCAACGTCCACTGAAGACACAGCAAACAGCACTTTTCGCCAAACGAGGATGATAAAATACACCTAAATGAACCGCACGAAAATAGTCTTAAAAACCAAAAGTTATATATCCGCAAACGTTTCTCCGTAACTACAACTCCATTGACTGAGCGCGCGAGGCAGCGCCGCTTATATACAACCCACGTCCTGTTGCGTCATCACACACGCAGGCATAGTAGGATCTCGTGGTGGGACGTGCTCGTGCTCTTTTCCCGTCTTTTCCGCTCGTCGTACGTTCAGTTTGGCAGCAGCCAATCCAATCCCGCAGAGCCCCGGCCGCCAGCCAATCACAGCCCGCCAATCTTAGCGTATTTGCATATTCCCGAGCAGCTGTTGTGATACATCATGGAGACGGATGATCAGCTTCCAGCCTTCAGCTAATGCACCTGACCGATGAACTGCGGTGGAAAACTACCATTGATGGAATAGGAACGTGAACACGACATGAGCATCTGTTCTCTATAAAGTAGAGATAATTTCAGTAACAAGGAAATATTTTAAATATAATTTCCAGATATTGCTGTTGAAGTCAGTTCTACTATAGATAAAGTTAATAAGGTAAAGTAAGTGAAGGAGTAAGAAAACATAATTTCACGACTTTTTATAAAACATAATGGGAAAGTACCAACATGCTGATTTTATGGGTTGTATGGGTTGGGTTATACATGTGAATTAAATTAAAAAGTAATATATTTTGCATAGAACAAAAAAAAAAGTGCATTTGCAATGGATAAAAATTCTTAAATGTTCCCTTACGCTGTTTTGAGTCATAAACTGTATCTCAGTTGTGTCTTACTATATGTTAGCCTATGTGTTTTACACAAAAAAGTCTGTTTATGCTTTATGTTTTATATTTTATGTTTAAATGGTTTCAGTACACTGGTTTAACAGGATTATACTTTAGCCATCCCTCCTTAAAGATTTAAAGCTGCTACTCCCTTAAAACTGACAAGCACATGTTTTATCTATAATCACACCCCAGATAATGATGAGTATATGCGTTAGTGTGTCAGGGATATGAGGCCAGTATGAGCTCCACTGTGAGCCAGCAAATTGAGCTGGAATTTAAAAGGAAGCAGCCTAATTGGGACAGATATTGTGGGTTCAAACTAATAACTGTTGTTATTAACTGTACGACCTATATCCTTGTGAGGACTTTTTGGCCAGTCATCACAACGATAGAGGTTGTACAGTTAGTTCAACTTTGACTATGTTGTTGCTGGGGTAAAATACACAGAACACAGCACACACAATATACAGGCAAGTTGTGTCCTCCATACACAAGTTCATAACAGAAGAACGCCTTAATAAAAAAACAGTAATCCAGTCAGAATCACCCAGCTGATGACATATCACCCTTTAAGTCCAAGGTTGAGTTACTATCATGCTGAACATTTAATAGTATAATAGCACAGAAGATAATATATATTAATATTGACCATGTTGGACTTTTGCTTTTAGCAGTTTTAATTTGAGTTCTCCACACAGAGGATGAGTCCAAAATGAATCCTTTGAAAGATATTTGGTCTGTTTAGGCATATTCAGTTTATATTCTGGATGTGACTGTCTGGTTTGCTTGATGAGTATAGCATTAATTTTTCTCTATGCCAAAAGTCTGTTCATCCCTTTGTGAAGTTTAAGAATAGCAGGACTCGCTGCACAGACTACATTTTGGGACATAAATAAAACTGATCTGACATCTTATACTTTTTTATTCCCAAATGAATTATTCACAGCAGACATTTGACATGAAGCAGAATATATAATAAAATGCTGTATTTGTTGTTACTAGTGACATCTGTGTTTGACAAGTCACGATGTGGAAAGATGTATTCATGCCTATCAGAGACCACCCTGCTCCCAATGCTCTAGTTTATAAATAATTACTGTATGTAGACAAACAAAATCGTGATATAACACAAGAATATAAAACAGCAGTGAGGTAACACACAAATACAGCAGAAAGTTGAATTTGTACTTCTTCTTGTTGTTTGTTTTTGAATTTGACAGACCACTTAGCAAACTGACGCCTGTTTACACATTCAGCTAAAAACCTAATATACACGGCTCAAAATATATTTAAAACATAAACACATGGCTGTAAACATCCTGCAGAATAAATAAGTATGTGGCTTTAAATAGTACAGTTTGGGAGGAGCAGTTTATTCAGTCATATTTACAAGAAAAATCTCAGCTTTTTACAGCATATGGCAGGCAAATAATTTGTAATAACATTGTGCTTTCATACACAAATTGAACATTGTGTTAATTTGTGGTCTAACATATAAACATATACACCCTTCTAATTAAATGACTACAGTTTACATTCATTCTCTTTTTCTGAATTTCTTCTGAACATTTGGCTCAAAATAGGCACTCAGCGCAGTCAACAAGCTGAAAACAGGGGAACCTTCCCTCCAGACCGATAAAACAGCAGAAAGTGATCTGTGACTGCTACAACAAGTCTGTTAAATATTTGATGTGATCGTGCAGGTTTGATTTATTGATGTAAAGTCAAACTAAATCCTACTACTACTACTAATATTTCTGCAGAAAGGCAACAGAAAAAGAGAAAAATAAGTAGTGAGATGGCGCTTCATTAACATGAGTCCTATGAAGAAGCATAAGCATGTCCATGCCTCACTAGCCGCTACACGAGTGCATGGCATTAGTAACATCAACACAAAATACATTTTAAGAGGATTCATCATCTCCTAAACACAAATCGATCACATCTGATTCTTTGAAAGTTATGTGACAACCACACCCAACAATATACAGTCAATACAATTATGCAGTTATTTAAAAAAATAAATTAAAAAAAAAATCTCACTTAACAAATGGAAGACATGAGAGAAAATCAAGGAATCTCCAGGAAATGTCTAATAATGCATAAGGATGATAAAGAACAATATAGGAAACAGTCAGATACATTATGACCATGACTCAGCCTCCAAACAATCAGAAACTACATGATATGATTTTCTTACTTGATATGATTCATTCTGTTGAAACAGAGATAAAAACAATTCTTAGCCTCTGTTCACAGGCCACTTAATTTATAAGAACATCTTTTCACATTTTGAACTGACAACAAATGTATGTTTCATATCTATGAGAATTAAAATGCACATTTTTAAAGTGTTGTATATTGCACAATATATACATACAGGAAAATGAACTCACCCAATAGTAAGTGCTGAAATCCTGTGACTGGTCAAATGTAGTTTATTAAATGATTTCAACACTTTATTTTAAAATGTGCATTTTAGAAACTTGTCTTGACTGTAGTCACTGTAGAGATTATTGTGTATACTTTGCATTCGGTGGGTTAGAAATGTTCATACAGAATATATAAATGCATCATGTGATACTAAACAACATAAACAAAGAGTGTTAGTATTATGTATGAAGTCTGTGTTTCCACAATCATGTTAATGCACAAATATTTCACAACATATCTGGTTCTTATAGATGTTTTCACATGGGTTTTTCAGCAAAGAAGACTGGTACAGTACAGATGAAAGGGCACAGAGGACACTATCAGAGCAGATGGGATCAGAAAGAACAAAAGATCCCAAACGTCAGTGCTTGTTAGTACATTTGGACATTTTTTGAAATGTCAGAACAGCATAACCGAGAGTTTGTAAAGGCCTTATGATACAGCAGTTATGAGGCAAAGAATAAAGATGAAGGCATCAGATCAATTGGAAAACCACTGTTATTTACATTAACACTAACCAGCATCAATATAAATGTGTGTGAACAATTACACACAGACTCAAACCTTAACTTTTGTTCCATCTCTAACAATGCTGTTTAACATCTGCCTTCTCAGGAACCGGATTTAGGGCTGAGAAATTCTTTAGATACTCTGAGCCCTAATTCTCTTGGTTTCTTTTTTAGGTAATTTGTTGATTTACTCTGTATATTTGACTTAGTCTGTTATTAACAAGTTGCAGAATTGACAAATCTGTAACTTTTAAACTGAATGAAAAGACGTGTCAAAACATTTCTTCCATGTTCCAGTTAATTCTGTTACGTTATGGGCTAATTCTGTCAGTGTCCCTGCCTGACATGATTAAATATGGGCTAAACACCAGATCCTACCAGACAGTAGGTTAATGAATCAATGAACTCACTAATAGTTTATATTAAGGAACATTTGCAACACTTGCAAACTTGTTAAGCCCAACAAAGCAGCATTTTCCCTCATACCTCTTCAAGTCCCCACACAAAACCCTCCGGGAGAGAGGAAGTGGTGGATCCCAATGGGTGGAATATGAGAAGGAGCATTCACCGTTTTGGGCAGAAAATTACAGCACAAATTGTCAGCTGGATGACACGGAAGCATACGCAGACTTGTTGGACATCTGCTTCTTGTGGATAAAGATTTACAAAGGTTTATGCTCCATGCTTCTGTCACACCCTGCATGAAGAGAAGGAAAAGTTATTGGAGTCTGATAGCATATTGTTAAACTTCATGAATGAAATCCACTGTTTTAAAGTAAGCGTGATCTGAATGAAAACACCCTTTAAAGAATGTTTCTTTGCATCAGAGATTTCAGGAAGATTTGACTTTGAGCCTGTTTCTTATTGCAATTAACATCTGAACTCCAACAAATATGCTGTCTGACTTACCCTGAAGGTGTCAGATACAGAGTCTGTTGATCCTAACATGTAAAGATGAACTGAACGTTTACTTGTTCGTGATTTTATACTGTATGGCCAAGAATTTGTTGGAGAGACTGTTCACTTTTAAATAGATTTCAGTGTATTTCATCATTTGTTTCAGTTTTATTGGCTTCATCAGTGTGATAAGCCAGACACTTAAAAAATCCTATTATATATATATCATCTAGCCATCTGGCCAGCTCATTAAAAGCTCTGGAAAGTGATGTGACTTATGTTTGGAAATTATTTTGTTCCTATTTAATGATAACAATTCGCTGATACAATGCATCGCCTCTCATTCTTGATTTGTATTGGTGATCTCAGTGTTGTTGTATCAGTAATGCCAAATGTGTGTTTAATGTGCGGAAATGTGTGAAGAAAATACACAAGAAAATGTCCTTTTGATTGAACAATGCAACATGAAAACATTCAGTCTAAATATTTCACTGCAAACATCATACAGCTTATGTGAAGAGCAGGAACAACAGAAACCTTTAAAAGAATGTGTCTTAAAACTAAGTAGAGGGGGAGCTAAGGAACACTTAACTACACTTACAAGAAGCCGTAATTGGTGTCTAAAACCAGCCCAAAGATAAAGCCTAAACAACCTACACCAACTCACACTGTGAAACCACATTTACCCTGTGTGAACCCCTGTGTAATCTGAATGTTTCTGTTTAAGGAGTCTTAAAAAGGACTCTATTTCTAATCTATTCTCAAAAATGAATATATACTATATTGTTGAAAAACAAGTAGAACAGCGGCCCTCGTGCATCAGGATAGCCTGTCTTTGATCCATTTTAAATCACAGAGCCATCTTGTGGCTAACATAAGAAACACACCAGTGGTGGATTTACCTTCACCATTACTGGTGCATCCAAAGCTTTGTTCTTCTCATAAGCCTTGATCGACAATCATTGACTTTGGCCTGAAAATGAGACAAAAGTTGCAATGAGGAAAAAAAAAACTGTAATGAAAATGTAGGGGAAAAAAAGCTAATGGATGTCCCACAGCATGACCTATAAAATATGATTTTAAAATTCAGTTACAACCAGTACCTCTCAGACTTTTTAATTGACTCCTGTGGGACTGGCTGCTGCTGCTCCTGCTGTCTCTGCTCCTGCTCCAACCTGCACACACACACACACAGAGTTACCGGTGCTGTTGTGAGCATAGTAATTCAGTTAGTAGGCCATGTTATCAAAATTAGACAAGAAATGATCAATGTACTTTACCTTTCCCTTCGGGCTTTAATTCTCTCCTCATCAAATCTGAAAACGAGTTAACACTGTTATATCATCAGCTCACACAGTAAATCCTGCCATCAACTCTTTTCACTTTTGAAGAATTTAAATAATAATCTTATATCACATTTACTCAAATTAAATGTTACATTAGACGTTCTCTGACAGATTTACATGAACAATCATTTTTAAGGCACAGCTGCAGCTCATTTTCTCCATCTTGTGGTCAGAGACACTTACTGCACCACACACTCTGGGACATGGACGTGCTCCATCGGGACAATCTCTGCCAGTTCATCCAGGCTGTGGACATACTGGATCTTATTCATGAACTTTACACTGTAGAGGAAAGAGACAAAAACCCAGCGTCAGTTACAGATAACGTGTTGCAAATGTCACAATTACAAAATACAGTACTTTTTGTAATTACAGTGTTTATCATTTTATATCATCAGTGTTTATCATTTATATTCAATATCAAAACACAACACCCAGTCAATCACAGTGATAACTCACAAAGTTTTGTTTTAAAACATAAGAAATAATTCTAAGACTCTAAGTTTGAAACACACAGATGTTTTTGGAATTAATAAACAGCGAAGAACATCATAAGTTATCCTGAAAAACTTTTTAGCAAAAAGCATTCCTGAACATTCAGTGTCATTTCCAAAGTTTCAAGTTGTTGTTAGTACCAGAAAGGTTTTTCTTTATACTTGAGTTTACATTGACCTTCATTTATATGCATACCAGGAAGCGTTCTCCATGTCTGATTTGCAGCTATTTCTCAGGTGACAGCCTAAAGTCTGTATATGTGTGTGATGTTGTTTGTCTACACAAATTGTATCTGACATTTTTTCTTTCCAAGTCATTGCCAAAATAAAAGTGTCTTTATTTCATCTGGCAAATATAAATATGAAACACGATCTGGCCTTTGTGAACTGTAATTAGCACCTCAAGATGCATTTAAACATTTTATGGATTTGTTTCATTGAAACATAATGGTTTCATTGTTAGTTTGTGTGTTTTACCTGATAAAGGGCCTGGATATTGCCAGGACAGTTCGTATGAACCATGTAGGATGAGCGATGACCAGAGACTTCAGGTTCTTTCTCAGTCTGCCATCACAACACAAACTAGTCACACACATGGCGCAATAATAAAAAACAAGTCTTTGTGAAGAAAGAAGAGTAGAGAGAAGAAAGAAAGTCCACTGTAAATATTTCCTGTGAGTCATTCTACTGAGTGACATCAAGAAACAACTTCCCTTACATCCCCTTTATATACGTATGTCAGGACGCATTTGTGTCTTGACAGTCCTCGGCAGCTCTGAATAATTATTGTTCCGTAATTTAATTATAAATATTTAGACATGTTTTTATACATCCATCCATCCATTCCCATAATCACTTTTCCTGGATCTCAATTGTCTCTATAGGTGAAAGGCAGGGTGCAACCTTAACAGGTCACCAACCTATAGAGACAGATAAACATTCACACTCACATTCACAGCTGGTAGCTGGAGTAATATTTTTACACACAGAATAGTTTTTCCAAACAATGTCTTTTTTCTTCTCCTCACCTTCTGTCAATCATCTGGTAGCATTTCTTAAGCCAGCTGATCCCAGGCATCTTACTCCGAGGAGTGGCTCCATTCATGTAGATGATCAGGTAATCTTCAGCCACGAGCATCTCCAGACTGCTCACCACATACCTGGAGGAGCAGGGACGTAGAGCTTTGGAACTGGAAACACTGAGTGATAACTGTTGTAAATCAGGGCACAGCATCATAGCAGCAATGTGAGACAATGTGCCCCTGGGTAAAAACATGTGAAAGGACATGCCTAGATTTGAGCCTTGTGATGTCCCAACAATATTATAACACTGTCATCCATGTGCTAAATCAAACCCTGTACTTCAAAATTTCAGCCATGGCAAACTCACAAGAAGAGGTTTTCCATGATGTAGTGGTAGTCCGCGCAGCTGCTGTCAGGCAGGTAACAGGCAGAGAACACGATGATGGCATTAAGACCTTCTCCATAATAACCTGAGAGAGAGAGAGAGAGAGAGCGAGAGAGAGCTTCCATTAATGGTGAACAGGTC
The DNA here is from genome assembly GCA_032353495.1 of Ctenopoma kingsleyae. NCBI lineage: Eukaryota > Metazoa > Chordata > Actinopteri > Anabantiformes > Anabantidae > Ctenopoma > Ctenopoma kingsleyae. The sequence continues at coordinate 12,371,817 of JAUBNQ010000020.1, read as the reverse complement.
CTGGTGAATTGTGGAACGTTTGTTTTGACACTTCTCTTACAAAAATACCTCTGTGAAGCTTTTAAACGTGAAAAGGTCATATCAGTGGTTGCATTTTCAACTTCAGTTTGTAATTGAATATTACTGGGAAGCACTCCTTTCACTGACCTCCATGTGTAATGACCCGGAGATAAGGTCTGATGACCTGCATGTCAATACGATGCTCCTGCTCTCCAATTATCACTGTTCTCCAGAGGCGCCCGTTGTTGGCGGTCCCGGCCTCGTCCACTTCTCCCGAACCATCACGAGGACCTGCTTTGGCCGAGGCCACTGGTGTGTCATCTGCACAGACAGCCAGAGTTTGTTTCAGATTCTACACCATGATGAAAATACATTGTCAGTGTGTCTTTTCTTTCACGAGAAGATTTCAAGAGAAGCTGTGGAGAAGTCATGATATAGATGTATGCTGAACACTTTTATTCTGCTGTATCCAAGGTTTTATCCAGGTGAGGTTACAGCCAATAGATTGTACTAGGAAAGTGGATATTTCATATTGTGAAATGAATTAGTTGGTTTAGCCAACATAAAAATAACCTTTATACTTTATATATGCAGTTTCTCACAAGCTAAAACATATTTTGCATGGAAAAATAAACAAATAAGACAAATAACAAATAAGATACCGTAGTTTTGAAAATCCAATGTTGCAGTGATAAAGGGGTTAAAACAGTGGACAGGCATATGTGCATTTTTAATCCCTGACCTTCCCACTCCAGGTCATTGCCATTGGTGATAAACTCCAGTGAATCTGTCTCATCTGGTGTATCAATGTCATCAACATTAATGTCGAGGTCATCTGGTGTGTCCAGGAAGTCATCTGACAGCAGAGAGCCCTCACTCTGATCCAGGGACAAGTTCATCTGTGGAGCAACCAGCGTGCGGCGTTTATGGTGGGATGAGGACACGCCGCCTCCTCCTCCAGGTGGGTTCACATGCAGGGAATTGGGAGCAGCTACAGCAGCATGACCAGAAGAGGAGAAGAGAAACAAACTCAAACTGAAATCACAAAGCAAGGGTTCCATTAATGACCAGTCACTGATCACCGACTTTCCATTGTTACTTACAGGCTCTGTCATCTGTGAGACCACAAGAGGGATCCATGTCTCCGTACTCTGGTAGTGGTCTAGAGGGAAACAGACACAGGTACTTGTGCTTAGCATAATATATAATACAACGCAAGTCATGATGCCAATGAGAGCCAAGGCTTTGCCAAACAAACATGACTCTGAAACTTGGCCCACCTACTGAGTCCTTTACTTTTATTATTAAGTGCATTTATCTGAGACTTTTCTATTTTTTCTGATCATTGTTCTCCACCATGCAACAGTCTTTATCTCTGGCCTCACCGTAGAATGTAATATTGTAATTAGGATGGTGTTCAATGACCAGTCAAGAAGTGGGTGTTGTCACTGATCTGGCTAAGCACTAAAAAGAGGTGCATGCAGAAGAGGCTAGAGATGTAATTAGCTTCTCTCTGGGGAGAAATGAAGATTACGAGGCTGCCAGGCAGGGTGTGGATCACATCGGAGAGGAAGAGGAGGAGAAATGGAGGCGAAAAGGTGAGGAAGAGAAGACAGAATGAAAAGGAGAAATGAGGGATGAGGCACCTCTCTGTGAGTCTCTGCACACAGAGAAATTGGGCCAGCTCATTTTTCCCTGCATGCTGCATCTTATTTACTGTTGACACCTTGCACAGGAGGAGTAGTGGATAGGTTAAACTCTTACTCTGCATATCTTTGTGTGCATCTTTCTGTATCCATATGTGTGTTTATTTGAGAGTAAGCAAACTATGAACATGAAGCCAGATGTGCTTACACATGCAGAGAGAGAGCAAGTTGCAGAGAGCTATAGCGCAGTGTTATTCAGCAGAGGGGGTCTAAGCTGCATTCGCGTGAAAGCCAAACATCTCATTCTTCCATCCGGAGGAGGGCAGAGTGTGACAATGTGTGCCCCTCCAGGACCAATAACATGGGTTTAAGCCCAGAGAAATGGGCACTGATAAACGGATCTGAATCTATTCTCTAAGGACCCCTGCAGTGATTAATAGCTCAGAGCTTCCTTTGTCAGAAACAAAGACCTCACTATAAACATGACAAAGTGATGGGCTTTTTCTTCTTAGAACAAAAGCAAGATCATCTCTTTTATTCCCATTTATGACTGCATTGTCCTTCAGCTACAAACATCAATAGCGGGATGAACCAATGATGCTTACCTTCTGAAGAGAGCAAGGGGCTGCTTTAGTAAAAAACGATTAGCTTTTAAACCTCACACACCTCATATGTGGTTTGCTTACTCATTCCCTGTCCTCTCAGCTGACAGCCTGGTGCAGAGCTTCTCTCAAAAGCTACCTTAATAATCCCTTTGCTACTGGCTATTCCTCCGTCTCTGTCTCTCTTTAAACAAAACCCTGCCACCATTTTCCTGGCGATGCTGTGTTGTTGATCAGTAACTGCTGTTGCGTCACGTGACGTAGCCTGAGACCATTTACAGACAGAGCTGCACCTGCTCCTTGGTTTCCTGCCTCCCCATCAGACGGAGGAGGGGGAAGAAGGGAGGAGGGAGAGCAGCGCTGACTGTCATCACTCTTCTCACACCTGTCACTGTTGTACTTATCACATGCTCTTTTTCTGCCCACAAAGCTTTGCATTCAAAACCTCTGATCATCACAATTTACACTTTCTTAATGATGATCTCATCTCATGATCTCATTAAGTATAACTTAATTTATTTACTTTAATTTTTTTTTTTCTTATCCTTCTGTGGCTGACCATCAATACACCGTCATGTTTCAGAGCCTGTCACTGCTGTATAAATAATATTACATTAACACAATTATTATTAAAACTTTCAGCTGCAGTCATACACTAATTGTGCCACTGAAGCCTGGAAAGCAGAACAGACACAAGGAGAGCTTAAAGATAACTAAGCTTTTATAAAATAAACAATCATTCACGAAATACAGATGAACATAAATAGCTCTGAGTTCTACATGGAGCCAACTGAATGTAAATTAATAAATAAGTAAGAATCTTATTAGGTTGTCCTAAAGAATGAGACATTCATTTGTAACTGAAATGTCCTGCATACTCAATAACACATTATTATATGTGTTATTATTATATCATACACACTGATATACAGATCAAAACCAGGAGAAAGTAAAGAGATCTCACCTTGGAAAGTCTTCATCCTGCCACTCGTCCTTCACTTCCATGTTCTCCATTCGTAGAGTTGCCTCTGCGGTGCCCATCCCTCAGAGAGGAGGGCAGCGGCCTGCATGTGTGAAGACAAATATTTTTTTTTAACCTCATTTTAAAACACAGAAGAAAACTGTTACATAAAATGAGTTTACTAACTAGACAGTCAGCTGCATGGCTCCACAGCAGGAACATGTGTTCGAGTTAAAAGGCAAAGGGAAACGTTAGCTCTGTAGGAGCATTTTATCCAAATAATTTTCTCTCTTTTATTACAGTTCATCCACTGAAACCGCAGTTGATCACATGTTTTTATCCCTCTGCCCACAGGAGCATGTGTGAGAGACATGTGACTGAGTCAGACAGAGCCCATTTTCTGAGCCCAGCGCACCTCAAAGTCAAATATTACAGAGAAATTCGTTCCTGGGTGGAATTCAGGAGGCCAATGTGGAGAACAACATTCAGAACTAATCCTCCCACACTGCTTCTTAATCCTACCTCAGTGGTGTAGCTGCAGCCTTTTTGATCTGTATTCACTGAGGCTCTCTGTCACCAACAGTATTAACAGAAAACTCACTTTACAGCTCACATTCATTTGTTTGTGCTCAACAGAAAAGTCACATATGCTTTGGAAAATACAGTAACTACACATGGGTTGCAAAATCAGTAGTGTTACTGGGATGCACTCTTCTCTTGGAAATTACAGCTTTTAATACTGAAAAGAAGCATTACCACAGTTATCTTTGTAGCTCTAAACTAATAGATGATGTCATAGATGAATCCTCAGTGTCTGAGCAGGTTCAGAGGACCCCCCTTCTGTGTTAGAGGTTACACTTTGTAGGCACAAAGTACCGTACTGTGGTGTATGATTAAGACAACCTTGCCAGCAGAGCAGAACGATGGAGACATTGAGAAATAATGTAACATACAGTAGGTTTCCATTATTGCTGTAATTATTAAAAGGAGTGGAGTGGTTTTAGTGGTTTTGGCAGCAACACTTGTGGCTGAGTATCAACCACATCAACTGGAAGACAGCCATGTCTCACACGGAGGAAATAATATCTGCAGGTCTGTAATTACACAGGGAGCAAAGCAAAGATTAGAGATGGATGTAGTTTAGTCAACGAATACACCACATACTCTTGTGTGTAAAGGGTCAAAATCATCTATTATTAAAAGTGACAACACCCCAAAGAAAACAGTGCACACAGTACGTTCAGTGGGACTGGAAACAAGGAGAATAAATCATTATCAATATTTTTTAAAGCTGATTCTCCTTTGATTGACTTTGGCATTTCAATAACTGGACATGTCTGCCATAAAAATAATGTAATTGTAAATACATATAGTTCAGTAACTATAATTTAATTATATTAAATCACTAATTTGCTTTTTGGAGAATTTGATATAAAGATATGTAAAATACAGGAAAAAAATCTGCACATACACATATTGTGCTGCACATGTCAATCTACTCATTTTAAATGTTAAAATGGGCAGCACGTTATAGAGAACCACATAGACAAATGACCCCACTGTGTTTCTAGGTCATCCCAAATGGATCAGCCAATGGAAAAAAATAAAACAATTAGATAAATAGATGTGTTCATGGACAACAGAATACAGCCAGTCTACGGTGACTCTGCCGTGCAGGAGGCAGAACAGAAATCTAAGGACATTCAGTCAATGGTTATACTCACATGAGCGATGTGAGATCCCCTGAAGCCTGATGCTGGTTCCCGCCTGCACGTCCTCTCTCCTCCTCAGTCACAGATGCAAAGATTCGAGGGGACAAAGTCTTGATCCTCCACACCAACAAAAAAGCATGGGTTCAACTGAAATCTCTCTTCTCCCTCTCTGTCTTTGACTAATTCACATGCACACACACATTCACGCACAGACACAGACATACAGTGTCCTCGATGTCAGAGGCTAGCCAGCAGCAGGTGTCTGAAGACAGGGGGCACCTCTGTGCTTCACTCCCCCTGCTCTCCTCTGCCTCTGGCTACCTTTGTTGGGGAAAGACTGGCCGCGTAAAGTGAGCCGACAGGCTGCCTCTCAGCTCCTATGTCCACACCATCAAGACACAAAATTCCTTTACTGAGAATGCATCTGCCCTGGCATCATGATTCAACCAACCCACATGATCTCTTCCCCCTTTCTCTGTCTGTGGTTGGAGGATCTTTTTCCTCACCTCAAAATCAACTCAAATCCTTCTTTGAGTTTCCTTGCATCCAAATCCCTCCATGGAAACAGCATGTTTATCCCTAAAGCAACCCGGGAGCAGCGAGCTCTGTGTCTCTTCACTCCATTAGATAATCCTGCTGTTGTTTTCTGTGGTCCTCTAAGTGGCTGCTGTTCCCTGGCAACAGCATCTCTGGCTCCCCCCATCCTCAGCCTCACCCACCCACCCACTCATCTGTGCACCCCAACTCTCCCCACACATTAATTATTCATCCCCTTACTTCACATGCACCCAAACAATCATATCACCATCACAGATTCCCTGCAATTTTTCTTTTTTTCTTTTTTTGGCTGACTTACTCCAGACATTCCTGCAACAACACTCTTTCTATTTAAAGCTTTTTGTGCCTCTGCCTTTAAAACCCAAGGTCGTCGTTGACCTATTAGCTATTACATTGTCATTTACATGCAGGTTAATATTACACTGCAGGGGATCTGAATATCATGTCCTGTTAAAATATGTTGGCAACAGTCTCGCAGCTTAGTAGTTGTGTGTACTTAAGATTGTATCTTTATTATCGGAGCAAGCGTGACAGTCATTCAGCGGATACCGCAGGAGAACACGCAAGCGAAGCGAGAGGATTCACTTCAACCTGCTTCCGTCCTCCCGTGAACTTCGCTTTTTTTTACATAGTGTAAGAGGACAATTTTAGCTTTGTAATATCATATATTAATTGTTTTCACCAGGCTCAAACATATTACAGTTTTTTTTAATGTCCAGTTAATTGTGCGCGTGAACAGAGGTGATATTTCAACGAGCCTCAAAGTTTAACAAAAAAAAAAAAAAACGGGAGAAAAATATATTTATTTTCTCAAAGATCATTGATGATGATCGATAGGAAATGCTAAAAATGCTGCAATAAGTGGTCTGCAATGATACACTGGCAAAGCGTGTTCTCGTTGTATTTTCATTAGTATAAAATACTGTACTTTAACACATAACAAAGGTTCATCGTTTTCAGACAGTAAAGTGTATTAAAATGTAGGTTACATTAATATGGTGGGCTACAAGAAGTATAAATGTACATACATTAGGATACCGTATGACTCAGGAGAAGAAAATCAAGATTGACCTTACTATATATGTACAATAAATTGTGAATATGTTTATCTCTGTATTTATGACGAGTATAATGTTAACAATCCCTACAAATGTTTTGTGGTTTAAGTTACTGAATATTTTTATATCCAATGTGTGACATGGTGAACATGTTGTAAATATATATATATTTATATATGCTTATTATCATTAAACAAGTCAGATAGCCTACAACACTGAATATGGTTCTTTTTTGGAAAAAAAATTAACTAATCAAACAACTTTTAATGTAATACAAAGTAAAGTTGTGTACAAAATAAAACAAAATATACATTTCACAGTTAGTATAATTCTGAGCAAAGTCACTGGATGATAAGGTAACAGACGTAGAAGTTTGTTGGTGTAGCAAACAAAACTTTTGCTTTTAATAAAATTATTTTTTTAATATAATATTACTACATGACTCATCATTAAAGTGTCTGTTTGTCCAGAAAAGAAGAGAGTAAGGTATCATGAGCAGGCTAAATATTTACCACCGACTCGCTGTGTGGAAAATATTTTCCTTCTTACGCATTTCCGGTGTTTGGGGGGTGAACTATCTTGACGCAGAGTTTCGTCTTCGCTGCTGTCTGCCAGTACTGTTTGCCAAGATGGCTGCAAGCAATTATTTCGGTTTCACACATGGTGCCGGTCCGCAGTACAGGTAACTCATGTGTTGTAGCTTGGTGTCAGCATGTGTGTTGAGTGACATTTATCAGTCGGCGGTGTGTATCGGCAGAGACGCGGCCCCTGCGGGGAGTTTACTGCGTGGCGCTGCAGAGACAGCTAGCTTGACCCGCTAGTTGTGTTAGCTAAGTTTAGCTAGCCGAGTCCGCAGGCCAGTGCTTCACGACATGCTGCCTGATGTTAGGTGAACCCCAGTACGGTCACGGTAGCTCGGATAGCTGCTACCGGTGCCCCAACTCTGTACCACTTTGTGTACATTAACGAAAAAGTAATATGTAGTAAGTGTCAGGCTGCTAGTTAAGTTAATCGCGCTGGCTACAGCGGTGACGAGTGAGAGTTTGACTGGTGTTTAGGATTAAGAGGACTAACGCTCATTTAACCTGGTCCTGTATGAACTTACTGAAGGTCCGAATACACAAACAGTGCATGTGTTGTAGCCATATATTCACAAACATGCTGCTACAGAGAGCGAACTACATAAATGAACACCTTCAGCATTGATTGATGTTTGTGTGACAGGTGTATAAAGTGACCTTTGACTTTAACAGGTCTTCAGATGTTATGGACATGCTAGTTAATTATCATCCACTGCAGCCAGAGAAGGTCTGCTTGTTTGGCCAGTCAAGTCAACAAACCTGACAAACAGGAGTTGGCTGGTTTCTTTCCACCACATCCACTGTCACACATAACTCTCTTACCCAAACAGAGCAGAAGCAGTGAGGTTTTAGTCAGGGCTGCAAGTAACAGTTATTTTCATTATCAGGTAATCTGCAGATTATTTCCTCAGTTGATGAATCATCTTTGAATATGAAGAGGAATCAATGCGCTTGATCGCTTTGATGCAAAAAGTATAGAAAATACTGTATTGCCATAAAGTTTTTACAAAATTTCATGCAACAATCTCACACACTGACATTAAAGCTATAATGATAATAACAGCAGCAAAAAGTGACAGATCAGTAATTTATGTTGTGTCAGAGTCACGGTATATCGTCCCGGACCTACCAGTAGTACTTAACTCTGAGCAATTTAATAAGCACTGAGCGAGTATTAAGCTCTGCTCTCCATTTAGTTTATGAAAGCAGAGGCGTTACTGAAAATATTTAACCTTCAGCGGCTTTGTGGCAGCAGTTTTGTTAGTGGGGATGAGCCAGAGCAGAGACAAGTAGGTCGAACGATGAGCTAAATTTATTGATTTATTTTCTGGTTATTTTTACCAGTGAGGTTCTGGGTTGGTGTTGGTGTCTCACTGTAATGTTTAGAAATGAGTCAGTGCATGGTATGTACTGCTTATATAATCTACTTTTTAGATCTTGGGAATTTAGAACAGCCTTCTTAAGTATTCACAGACTTTTTACAGGCATTTCTAAGAAGGAGCTATAAAGCTACAGTGGACAATGTACATTGTTTGTAACATTGTTGTAATTTGTCTACTGTAAACTATAAATTATTGTATTCTTGCACATCCTGACACTGAAAGTATATCAAAGATGCTGATAGCATCAGTTTCTGACATTGTTTCCAGTAAATGCTGTGTGCATCCCAGCAGACATAAGGGCTTAAAGAAAAGTCTGTCCAGGACTGCTCGCTCGCTCTCTCACTCATATAATCTCCATAATTTTATCTTTCATTATTTATTCATCTTAATCAGACCTTATATTATTGTTGTATTTAGTGTGCCTGTCCATTTGCAGTGTCACTTGTTGTAAAATACGGTGTTTATACATTTGAAGCATGCTTTGTTTACTCTGATGTAGAGGTTACATGCATATCAATGAGAGACAATAATTAATCATTTTGAGTAAGTTCGAAGCATAAATGCCAAAAATAACTTGGTTCAAGATCCTCAACTGTTACTTGTGGTCAGACAAATCAAGACATTGAGAAACAAAACGTATAATAGATAAAGGTTGGAGTGAATGCTGACTGTTGCACACAAGGCAATTTGACATTTACATCCTTGCATAGCTTTAACTTTCCCTGTGTTTCCTGTCTCTCAGTACTCAGCCTCCCCCTGCCTACTCACACCCCTCCACAGCCAGTTACAGTGTCCAACAGGCTCCAGCTGTGGCTCACGCAGTGACTGCATCCTACTCTCCAGCCCCAGTCCAAGCAGCCCGGCCTGTGGCCTCTGCCCCTTACCCTACCTATCAGAGCCACCAGGCCCCCCCAGACTATGCCTACAGGCAGCCAGAACCACCTGCACCTCCGCAGCCCACTACCACCCCACAGACGTACCAGGTATACTCAGACACGGTCAGTCTCTTTCTGCTTCTCTTAAGATTTCTCTGTTTTCAGTTTCCTGTAGTACAATGTGAGCTAGTTAGATGTTATGTAATGTATTTTTAATGGGACTTTTATGGCTTCTTTTTTTTAAGAAATGCATGCTGCTTCTGTGTCATCAGAACTGAAAGAATGCTTTATTTCAGTGCAGTTTAAAAAAAAACCTTGCTGTAAACTTTAATGTGGTGCTTTCTAAACACAGCAGGACAACTACAGCTACGGACGCCCTGCTGCTGTCACTACGTATGATAATAAACAGTACTACCAGACTAGTATAGCTTCTGCTCAGAGGACACCTGCAGAGAATTACTACCAGACAGGTGAGTCAGTTTATTTTTATTATAATGTTTCGTCCAAAGCTTCAGTCAAAGTGAAGGCCGTGCAATAATTCTGTGTTTTTGTTTCATCTTTATTGTGGAGCCCAAATAATTTGATAATTTCATTTTTTGACTTGGTAAATATCTGTGACACATCTATGCGATTTGACAGTTGATTCAGTCTCAGGCTTCATTCTGCAGTGAAGACATCAGAAGACACTTTCAACTCGTTTTCACCTGTCAGGAATTGATTCACTCTTTGGCAGTAAAATGACCTGTTAGTAGTTTGAACTGAGCTTTCTAAAACCTTTTAGAGCTGACAAATTCTAAAAACATAATGAATAGCATTTTTGACTAGTTACTCAAATGCGACTTATTCATTTTTTCCAGAAAAAAATATAAACTTTTATTAAGACCAGTATGGTATTTTCAGAGCACCATCACCATGCAGCACCAGCCTGCATCCTCAAAGTACACAGATAAGAAGTAAAAAGGGAAAAGAATGAGATTAGGTATATTAGGTACACTTTTGCCCTTATTGTGCTGATGGTATTGAAACAAGATGTGTTTTATACCTGTTTTAGTCATGTTATATATCTTTGTTGTCGTGCAGTACGGGACTGGGACAGTGCCGCTGACGGGACTCTCTGTGCTGGCACAACAATGTTTATAAATGCCTGCTAGTGATTTCAAACATGATTAAAACAAAAATTACTCTGGGCTGTTGCATAAGTAGTGTTTTAGATGTAATTAACATGCGGGAGACGGATACATGCCACAGTCTTGCTGGAGGAGCAGTCAGTTCATGATATATGTGAAATGTGTGCTGCTCACTTGCTGGTGAAACATGGATCTTGTGTGCCCTGCCAAAAAGTCCAAGCAGAGGATACGATGGATATCTCTTTTGCTCTCCTTCCTTCCAACTTTACTCACCTACCCCTCACTCCTGCCACATCTCTCTGTATCAGTAGGAGTAAAGAGTGCTTACAGTCCAGTGCCCTCCACCGTCTACAACCAGCCTCCTCCCCAGAGGCAGGTAACAACCCTGAAACCATTGGCCCCCTCCAGCTCTGTGTCCACCAGCTATAACATCTACCCGGCATCCACCAGTGTGCAACAGCCTCCAACACCAATTTCATCTTACACCCTTGGCTCCTCCTTCAGCTCCACAGTTTCAGCGACGTCTTACTCAGGTAACATAAGACAGGAGAAAAGGCCAGGATAAATGTTATATATTACAAGTGTGGTAGGAGGAATATGGCAGCAAGTGGAACTGAATTTTTTTTTTTTTGTTGTTTTTGCTTTATTTTTGAGGCTGCAGTTTGCACTGCTGTTGTCCTGTATTGCATTAACAAAGATGTTTTGGTTATTTAGGCTTACCTTGTTTATATATATATATATGAAATATGGGGGACAATGTTATTGCTGCACATTTACTTACACAGATAATATGTGATGCATTTGTTCTTGGTAGTACTCAGCTAACCCAAACATGTCAGCAAAAGTCATTCAAGTCTTTATTTGGCCCAGATGCTGCCTCCAGTGAAAGTGCAGCTTATTGCTTGCATGACTGCAACTGAGTAGTCATATTTGACCTATTCATGCACTTGCATGTGTTTCTATTCTTTAATAACACTCCTTCCTTGCTCTCTTACTCTGCTCTCTTGCCCTCAGGCATTAGCTACTCCAGTTATGATTCAACTGGCTATACATCCACATCCACCCCCTCCTATTACCAGCCAGCCCAGCAGACTCTCGCTCAGCCACAGCCTCCACCTCAACAGGCACAGCAGCCCCAGCAGCACCAAGCCCCCATCCAGCAGCCACCCAAGCAGCTGACAAGCTCATCCTGGAGCAATTCAGGCAGCAACATGGTGACAGCTCCAACTGGAAACACCTACAAAAAACCGACATTTCACCAGAACAAGCTGCAGAAGCCTAAAGGGCCTCCCAAACAGCCGCAGCTCCATTACTGTGACATTTGCAAGATCAGCTGTGCTGGCCCTCAGGTAGGGAGTTAGAAATGCAAAGAGGCTGAATCAACAAGATTTTATTTTTTAAGAGCTTTTTACAAAACTCCACCAGTGTATTGTGTATAACAGGGCACAAATGAATTCAAGCATTTGTTTCTGTATATGTTTGTGAGTTTCTTTATGTGCATGCTTCGTGTTGTTACCATTTTTTAATGTACTGTGCCAGACATACCGGGAGCACCTCGAAGGCCAGAAGCATAAGAAAAAAGAGGCAGCCATGAAATCCGGGGGCCAGACGGGGACCAGCAATGGGCCCAGAGGGGCCCAGACTCAGTTACGATGTGAGTTGTGTGACGTCTCCTGTACTGGAGTGGACGCCTACGCTGCCCATATTCGTGGGTCCAAACACCAGAAGGTTAGAACAACTGTGATGCTTTTTTCCCTTTTCATATTAATGAGTAACTGTTGTTATTCAAGAAAATGTAGGCTGCACAAGATGCCGATGTGCTTTTATTAGTGGGCATGACTATGGTGTACTTGTAATGTTCCATCTGAGCTGCCAAGTCTTGGAACAAAACCTCCCTGAGGGATTTGAATGAGATTAAGTATCACAGCTTTAAGTTGCTGTCTCTCTCTCTCTCTCCCTCTCTCTTTGTCAACCTTGGAAAGGTGGTGAAACTTCACACCAAGCTAGGCAAACCCATACCTTCCACTGAGCCTGTGCTGGTGAATTCTGCTCCAGTTGTCACAACCTCGACAGCTGGGAAACCTCCAGTCTCCACCTCCACTCCTGCTTCTGTCTCAGCCACTTTAACTCCCACTGCTACACCCAAACAGGTGGCTGTAAACACCACAGCTAAAACAGCACCGCCAGTGAAGAAACCAGCTCCTTCCAAAATAATTGTCATTTGTAAGTTTGTTGATTTGTTATGCTGATAATTAGGAATGTTTTTACTTATTCAGTATTACTGTAAATAAAGTGCTGATACAAACAACTCATCTAAAGTGCACACTGACCTAAATTAAAATTGAAAAATGACATAATCGGCTACAAAACAGCTATAGCCAAACCTTAAACAGGGGTTGAAAGTTGGACTTTGAGTGGGTCACAAACCTGTGGTCTCCCCATCCTGTCAAGTCTACGCACTAACGAGAGCTGGATTTTGTTCATGATATTCATGTAGTGTTTTCTTAAATGTCAAAGAGAACAAGTTGTTGGTCTTAAAAATACTGGAGTGAAGGTTTGAGGCAGCATGAGCAAAATTACAGATGTGGTATTCAGACAATAGTAGGACTTTGCTAAAATGAGAAAGTCCAACAAATGGATGCATGGCATTCCTTAAATTAGTTAATGAAACTGCAGCATTTTGCTATTTGTAGATGCTACAAATTTCAGTTGGTTAACAAAAACACTCTAAAGTGTTTTTTATTGTGGAATTTCTGTCTTTTAAAAACTTGAATGGTAAATTTTACAGTTGATGTTCTCTGAAATATTTGTATTCGTCTTAGAAATAGAACTAAATGGCAATGAGAAATATACGTTTACTTTTTTTGAGCTGTTTAAAATTTTTGTCTTGCCTCCCTGACAGCCAGTAAGCCAGTCAGCACTCTGCCGCCAGCTGTGGCAGCGGCGACACCGCAGGTGGTGGCAGCGAAGGTTGAGGAGCCCATGCAACTTTCACTTCAGAAGACGGAGCCTCAGAGTGACGATGAGGACGACAGAGCTGGAGGCCAAGGAGATATCCAGCCAGTGGGACATGATTATGTAGAGGAGGTACAGCAGGCAGGGAACAAGCAGAAAAATTATCATGCTATTCACTATAAACTTTGACATATTAGTTAATCATTTATTAACTTCTTCCAGTGGTTTCTATTATTTCTAAGCCTTTACAAGTAGAAAGTTAAATAAAGACACTGGTCCAGGTTCTTACTCTGCTTCCTTCTTTATCAAATTTTTATTAAGCAAATTTGCACAGTATAAGTACTGGGCACAAAATCCAGTTTTATTCAAGTTTCAGTTACATTTTTGTTGCAAAATAGTAATGACCACTATTATTAAGTACAGCAGGACTTCCCAACCCTCATTCTGAAGAGCTGCTGTCCTAACTATTCGTGCCCTACCCACTGCTGATTAGCCAGATCAGGTGTATTCAGTCAGTCAGAAACTGGAGTGGGTAGCACAGCGATAACTGGAAAACAAGCAGGCCAGGAGTCCTTGAGGACCAGGATTGGGAACCTCTGACGGCAGTATAGGATTATGATTTGTGTTGAAGTGTCTTTTCCCCGAACTGTCTGTCTGTTATAGGTCCGTAATGAAGATGGCAAAGTGATTCGATTCCACTGTAAATTATGTGAATGCAGTTTCAATGACCCCAACGCTAAAGACATGCACCTGAAAGGACGAAGGCACAGGCTGCAATACAAGGTAAAGGAAAACCTTGGTTGGAAAACCTGTCTTTTTGCCCTCTTTGCTTTGACCTACTTCACGATAACTATACTATAGCCAAAATGGTTCATAAAGATTAAATGATGATTTGCTATGATGTCTTAAATGCCATCTTCTACCCAGGATGTCGTTCTGTGGAGTGTTTTTAACAAGTTCAAGTTCTATGCACTAGTGAGGAAATGACATGACATGAGTACAGGTTCCCATGTGCACTGACTGTTACCATTGTCATTACATTTCTCTTATGTTTTCTCTGACTCTCTGTAGAAAAAAGTCAACCCAGAGCTTCCTGTAGAGATCAAGCCCAGCAACCGTGCCAGGAAGCTGCAGGAGAGCAAGCTGAAAAAGCAGAAACAGAAGGCGGTGCTGAAGAGACAGAGAGACGATGAGCAACGCTGGCACATGGAGATGAGGTCAGACTTGTGGTCAAAGGTCTTGGTCAAAAATGTATTCCCACTCTGACGTTGAGTTACACATGTTTCATTGGTTGGCACATAACAGACTAAAAAGGAAAAGATGAGGATGATGCAGTCATAAAGGTAATATTAGTAAAAAGGAAGTCCTAAAGTTGGTCTGCTTAATGTTACACTGACGCATGAACACATAAAAACAAGGGAACTTCATGCCTCATTTTCCTAAATCTCTGACACTTGTCCATTTTTATTGGTTGTATAAAAAATCTTTCACAATCGTTCAGCAATGATTGGAAAGTCATTAACTGATTTTAGATGAGAAGATTTTTGCCTGAGTGCTCTTTAACCAGATGTAATGTGATCACTTCAGGTTGTATACGATGACATTTTTGTCATAGCAGAACTGTGATTTAATGCTTCTGTTACAGGAGGAAATGTGAATTTTGTAACCTTAGAATCTCTTCAGCTAACACGGTACTTCAGAAACATAACCATATATGATCATAGTGGTAGTGGAGTAAATGTTTTGCTAAAGTACTATTTTATGGATTCCTGAGTACTTTTATTGACAGACACACAGCAACACGACACAATTCAATTCAACCTTGTTTGTATAGCGCCAAATCACAACATAAATCATCTCAAGGCACTTTACAGTGTAGGGTTTAAGACCTTACACAAAATATATATACAGTCAGGGAAAAAATTATTTGAACCCCTGCTGATTTTGTACGTTTGCCCACTAACAAAGAAATGAACAGGATATAATTTCAATGGTGGGTTTATTTGAACAGTGAGAGACAGAACAATAAAAAAAAAAGCATTTCAAAAAAGTTAGTATTTGATCCCTTTGCAAAAAACGTGCTTTAGTACTTGGTGGCAAAATCTTTTGTTGGCAATCAGAGGTCAGACGTGTCTTGTAGTTGGTCACAAGTTTTGCACACATCTCAGGGGGGATTTTGTCCCACTCCTCTTTGCAGATCCTCTCCAAGTCATTAATGTTTC
>JAUBNQ010000020.1:12337391-12354402 GCA_032353495.1 Ctenopoma kingsleyae | reverse complement strand
GCCAAAGCTACCAGTACCTGGTTTAAGGACCATGGTATCCCTGTTCTTGATTGGCCAGCAAACTCGCCTGACCTTAAGAAGAGGAAGATGCAATACGCCAAACTAACTAAATATTGAGTACTGTACATGCTCATACTTTTCAGTTGACCAACATTCCTAAAAATCCTTTTTTTGCATTGGTCTTAATTAATATTCTAATTTTCTGAGATACTGAATTTGGGATTTTCCTTAGTTGTCAGTTATAATCATCAAAATTAAAAGAAATAGACATTTGAAATATATCAGTCTGTGTGTAATGATAATATACAAGTTTCACTCTTTGAATGGAATTACTGAAATAAATCAACTTTTTCATGATATTCTAATTTTATGACCAGCACCTGTATGTGAGGTTGAGGGAGGAAGGGAGGGACACTTCACATTTAACATTTATGGCAAAAATATCATCTTGTCAGGTGCAGTAGATATTTATAAAGAGGAACTTCCCTGACGCCCTATGCCTTATGACTTGTCATAAGAGCAGGACACTTGGGGCCTGACTAGTAATATAGTTATGTAACAAATAGAACATGGACCAGAATCTTCCACTCTAAAACCTTTTTTTCTGCACAGTAGAACAAAAGCAGAAGTCTTGTATGTTTTAGCAACCAAAATCCAAGACCAGAAAAATGTCACAGTGTCACGTGATGCTAGTTGGATTTATATCACACGCTCTAAACATTCATTTATGATTAGTGAACATGAACAACTGTTCTCCCAGGCTGGAAATAAGAAAGCTGTTGGTTCTTAACACATTTTAACGATTATTAACTATGAACATCTTCACCGTGAGAATATTTCTAGAGTTTACGCTTGGTTATTTATTTTTCTGTGGAAGTACAGTACACACATCTGCTAGTAAGTTCTTTAAGCTTTGTTACATCATTGTCTTCATTTGTGTGGGTGACTTTTCTCTTTTCATAAATGACTAAACTGCTCCTAAAACATCAGATTTTTTAATTGATTATTATTTCCTTTTTAAGACATACAAAACAGGTTTGGTACCAAATACAAGGTTATACTGTGTTGTAATTCCTCACTCTTCCTCCCTCCTGCTTTAGCTGTAATGAGTGTTTCATTAAAGGTGCTTTTCACTGATCTTTAGATTTACTGCCTGGTTATGACACCTGAATCCTACAGAGTGAGATGGGGCTTTACTTCTCAAGTGCCCCCTTATCTATCTTACCTTACTAATACAAAGATAATGTTGAGAAATGTTTTTGAACTCGTTACTGACCCTGTTTAAATAAGGGAGCAAAAAATCCTAATAACCTTGGGGTGGAAAAAACAGGGTTAAGAACATAATGGTAACCTTGTGAACTTGCCAAACAAGGCTATTCTCTGCCCCTACACCCCTCCTCCTCTGTAGTGAGTAATTCCAAGTGTCCTTTTAACCGGCAGACATTTTCTGAAGATCAGTATGAGGTGCAGGCTCACCCCGAGGAGGCGAACATCAAGATAGTTTCAAGCAAGGAGCCCAAAATGCAGGTGACCATTTCTCTCACCTCGCCGCTGATGAGGGAGGACCCTGCTGCTGAGAAGGACAAGCAGGCAGGAGGAAAAGCGGCTGAGAAAGGTTAGAGAAGCCAAAGCTTTCAGTACCAGACTGCCAAGTGTTAGCAATGTGTGTAATACACTTATATATACACCCCTTGCTCCACCTTTCCACCAATTAGCAGCTCTTAAATTACACAGAATGAGAGGTGGGACTTTAACTAAGCCCACATTTCTTTAACTCCTAAAATAAGAAATAACTGCCACATTCATGTCCCACTTTTTTTCTTTTACCCCCATTATTTGCAGTTAAACTAGTCCCTAATTCCTTTATTTCTTTTTACAACATGGGAATCAAAAGCCGGGCTCTCCGACCTTTCTGTGCCACTCGGGGTGTGTGTTTCTTTTATGAACACATGCTCAGGTAAAACTTGTAATGGTAAACCGAAGTGATAATCAGTGTTCAGATAATGCCCAGGGATGGAAAAGCTTCAAATAGTAAATTATTTTACAAATGCCATAAATCAAAAATAGATTTGAGAGACATTTTGCTTCTTGTAGCATTTTGATGTTGAGGCCTATGAGGGGATTTTGAGGTCCAGCGACTTCCCATCCCCTTGTCTCTCATCCCTGCATCATAACATGGCATTATCAGTGTCAAGGTGATGGAGTGTCATTTTATTGCCTCACAATGATCAGTATTGAAATAATGATAATATTGGTTAACCCATTGTCGTTCAGGTAATTCTTTCAGAGACCATTGTGTTGCAAACACTCCTCCACCTGCTCCAATAACTGTCAGCATTTTAATGTGTTTTTCCCATTTGGAAAACATGGTAGAAATGTTTTCTGTGCCTTTTTATTTTGTAAATTTTGTTTGGGTTTGTTGATCAGTGCCCCTAATTCTGTATCAGCAGACCTAGGCAAGCCAAAAACTGATCTGAAGACCACACTTGTACACATACCACTAAGAATAGTAAAGTTTAAATGAAACCAATTGCCCATGTTTATTGAGCTTTCAGACTAGGAAAACCCTTTTGTTCATGGTGATCAGAGGGGCTTAGCTGCTGCTAAATTAAAACTCCTAGCTCTAAGAGGAATGATAAATATGGGTCTTTGATTCTAAGTGGTATGGTAGTGCAGAGTTCAAACAAGTGGCTTTGTTTTTGTTATGTATTTCCCCTGTAAAAAGCTAATCATCTCTGCTGTTGCTACATATATAGTGAACATGGAAGTGTGGAAAGCCCCAAGGCTGATCTTGGGAAATATTACCTCATCACAGTTACTAGTAACCACACTGTATGTTTGAACAAACCTGTCGTTTTGCCATTTTTTAGGTCTTGTGTCTTTAGTCCTTCCATAAACATTTTTCTCTTATATAAACATAAATACTTGCACAGACAAACCACAACATCGTATTTTACAGTGAATCTTCGACTTTGTGTGAGATATATTTCTCTTCACTGTAAGTGGTTTGAATTTTTAAGGTAAGGTAGTGTTGCCTCCTGGGATCTGTTCACAGTTACAGTATCTAACTTGTCTTAAAATAATAGAGTATCAGAAGTTAATGAAACACGTTTTGCTCGCTGTAATCATTCCTCCTCGGTGTTTCCCAAAGAATTTGATTCTATTTGTGGTGGAACCTGACTGGGACCTGTTCCATGAAATCAGTGGACACTCAGTCAAATCCTGATTGTTCAGAGGTGTTACAGAGTGATACCTGTGACATCCTAAACAATGGTTAGGTTACAGCTTAATTTCAACCTCTCATCAGTTTAAATTATCAAATTAACGTTACTTAGCGACAGTTCTGCTCTTTGATATTTTAACCGACAACAGCAATGATTAGTGCCAAACATTCAGCCATATGAAAAGCTGCTGTGAATAACTTCTTCACTGGGCTGTCCCATAAATTTGTCCCAGGTAATTTGTCAAATTCACACTATAGATATAAAAAATCTTGCAGACTGAAGTCTATAAAAGTTGTATGCAACATTTGCTTTGATATGATCATTAAGACGGGGTGGATGACACCACTGAAATGTGTAAAGACACCCACACGTAGACTAAAGTAGGTGAGAAGTAGCCCCACCACCCTCCACTCAGCAGTTTTTCTTAGCTGAAAGTTGACAAGTCTGCAAGACGTTGCGGACATCCATGTTATGAAAGATTTATGAATGTATTGTGAAGACATCAAATGAAAAACTACTATTCACCTGAAATAAGACCTGGTGGACATGCTATGTGCAGCTCTAAAATGAAATAAGGGGACATAAATGAAACAAACTAATATATACTGGCTGTTAAGGGATTAAGGGAACTCCTAATTATTCAAATTTAGTGCCTGTCCATCTCAAATCACCTAAAGTGCACTGAACATTGAAAGCACCTCCAGAAAAGATCTTTTAATGACCAGTAGAGTGCAGGGGGAACTGCCTGCTTTGTTTTGGATACCTGAGTATTGTTTTTAAGACTAACTTAAAAAATTGTGAACATATTGCCTAAAACATAAAGGCATCAAATCAGTTGGTATATCTCTTGTGCATGTAATATAAACATAATTTCAGAAGTAAATTAGAAGAAGTAGTCGGAACTGTTACCATCTATGCCAAGTAGAGCCAATTTGAAAACATTCGGTAAAGAATGAGTAAAGTGAAATCCTACAGACACTGTTTCCAGAGAAGTTGGGTTTTTTCCTAAATGCAATGAAAAACAAAAATCTGTGCTTCAGTGCACGTGACATGAGTTCAGGCTCAGAGAAATCAGCCACTTTTTCCATTTATGTGTGGTTTCCTCCTTGTATGTAGAGTTTCAGGTTCTGGATGCAGCGGCAGTGCTGTTAATAAACAGTTTTCCAAAGTACTCTAGAGCTCATGTGGCTATATTCATAACAGTAGCATCATAGTTTCTCGTGCAGTGAAGAATGGTGTTACTTGAGTATTCTATAAACTTTTCACACGTCTAAACTTTTTTGAATGTCTTACATGCATAAAACTCAAAATTTGCTTCTGTTTAGAAAATACAAATTATTGATGAGTGACACAAAAAATATCATACTTTTCACTGCGTTTTAGAAAAAGACCCAATTATTCTGGTAACGAATTTAAAAGATTTTAAAAAGTTTCTGTGTGAAATCTACATACAAACATGCAATGATCATTTGCAAATCTCATAACCCCATATTTTTCACAATAGAACATAGAGAACAGAAGTAATGTTTAAACTGAGAAAAAAAGTTATTTAGAAAATGATGGCAGCAACATCTGCTGGAGTTTTGAGAGAGGAATGTTTCTCATTTCTTCTTGATACAGGATTTAAACTGCTCAACAGTCCTGGTTCGTCTTTGTTGTACTTTGCATTTCAAATTTTTTTCAATTGGTGAAAGGTCAGGTTCAGTACCCGGACTCTTCTACTATGAAGCCATGCTGTTGTCATAGCTGCAGTATGTGGTTTAGCATTGTCCTGCTGAAATACACAAGACCTTCCCTAAATAATACGATGTCTGGATGGGAGCATATGCTGCTCTAAAACCTGAATATATCTTTCACTATTGATATACTATCAGAGATGCAGGCTTTTGGACCGATCACTGATAACAAGCCGGATGCTCCCTCTCCTCTGTAGTCCAGAGGATACAGGGCTGGTTGGTTTCCAAAAAGAAAGTAAAATTTTATTTGTCTAGTCCTCAACAGTTTTTCGCTCGACCACAGACCATTTTAAATGAGCTTTGGGCCAGAGAAGAGAGCAGCGTTTCTGGATCACGTTCATATATGGGTTCTTCTTTGCGTGATAGAGCATTAACTTGTATTTTTGGATGGTACGGTGAACTGTGTTTGATGATGTCCATCACAGAATTATGCCTGTTTTTGTCTGAAGTGACTGTCTGAAGGCCCAAAGATCACCGGCATCCAGTGTGACAGTATGTACTGTAGATGATAATAAATTCAGAGTCTTTTGCAATTTTACACTGAGGAACTTTAAGTGTTTGCCAATTTATAGAGGCAGCCTTTCACAGATTTTCTCATCTTCACTTCTGAGAAACTCTGACTCTATAAGATCATCTTTTTATACACAATCATGTTACTAACATGTTGTCAGGTTAACCTAATTAGTTTATCACTTGCTTTTCTGGGCTTTTGTTGCCTCTCTCCCAACTTTTTTGACTTTTTTTGAGACATTGCTGCTGTCAATTTCTAAATGTGTTTTCTATGTTCTATTGTGAATTAAATATGGGGTTAAGATAATCATTGGATTCAGTTTTTATGTAGATTTTACAGAGTCAACTTTTTTGGAGTTGAGGTTGTAAATGACGTCACACATAAAAAAACACGTCAAACAGGAGTTATGGTGTGAATGAAACTGAATTTGGACATGTGGTTTTCTCAAGAAAAATTGCTCATATCCAGACCTATAAACAACAATATAATAGAATGATGAAACTTCATAAAAAGGGATGAGGAAATGTGTTTTGTAAGATGGAAACAAAATTAGTTAGATGAAATGAAAGAAGTCTTTAGTCTTTCTCAGACATTTTCACTTGTCAAAGCAAAAAAAAAAAAAAAGAAGTATAACTTTTACCACTGACAATATCTTTGTTTTATTTTCAGTTTCCCAGTAAGTCACGATAGTGAACTTGCTCAGCACCATGGCTCTGACATAAAACACACAAATGGAAAATGGACACATTTGAAGTTATTAGTTACACTTACTGGCTACTTTTTTAGATCCACCTAAAAAAGTAGCCGTAGATACACCTTTAGATTTGCTAGTTCTTCTACTTGGGATATATCTGTAAACCATAAGGAGCCTCCAGTCTTATTTTTGATGGTCAGTGCCTTGTCTTTCATATCTTTCCCTCATTTTTTTCTCACCACACAAACTGAATTGACCCAGAAAGTTTAAATCAAATGAAGAAGTGTCTGGTGACATCAGATAAACATCCAGCATCCAGTGTTTTTATAATCTCATCCTTGATCAGCGACTGTATATCAGCAGTAAAAACACTTACTACAGTATGTATTGCAATTGTATTTCGGGTTTTGCTTTGTTTGTACTGTAAGTTGTGAATCAGTATATGTAATCTCAACCAGGTGTGGCTGAGAAGGACCCTCCTGATCTCCTGAATAAGAAGAAATGTCTGGAATACCTGGCTGCTCTTCGTCACGCCAAATGGTTTCAGGTAAATGCATCAATGTCATGAAGAGCTTGAGCTCCGTCTTTCCTGTCAATTTGCAATTCACTAAACTTAGCATAAATAAAAGAGCATGGAAAGGGGTTATTTGTGACGATGAGATATTCATGCATAAGAGGATGTGTATATAAATTTAAATAAACTAAATTCTCCCTTCCTCAAAAACAGTGGGGTTACCTGTGGTCTTTTTTTTATCCTCTCATGGCGTTGCTTCATCTATTATGTTTAGTTTTTCTGCAAAGCCTTCAGTCCAGAATGCTTTCTTACTGTAAAACAATCTTGTTCTGACATTTATCTTGTAGAAGACTTTGCTGTTTTTAAGTTACTATGAGAGTAATTTTTGTCTATATTGCAGCTCTGTCTATTTTAATCAAAGTGTGAAAACATAAGTGCATCATCTAAATGGGACTTGTTGTTTTCAGGCTTTTTAGATGTACTGTATATTTAAGTGTTACATTCACGGTGGCACTTTGAGGAGTTAAGAGTGTGTATTCTGTTTGTGTTTATTTTCCTTCATCTCTGAAGGCTCGTGCTAACGGGCTACAGTCCTGTGTGATCATCATTCGAGTGCTGAGAGATTTATGTCAGCGCGTGCCCACCTGGGGGAAGATGCCCAGCTGGGTGAGTTGCTTTATTTATCTCTTATATTTTGAGTATATATTGTTTGTTGTGCACCTGCTTGTATACTGTATTGTGTACAAGGTCAATTTATTTTAAACATTCATAATTCATATGCTGTATTAGTATCTTAGGACACTGAATAAGTCAAAACACTTGCAGAGTAAAGAGCAACTGTATAATGTGTCTGTTTCCTCCTCTTTCCAGGCGATGGAGCTGCTGGTGGAGAAGGTGATCAGCAGTGCTACAGGTCCACTTAGCCCAGGGGAGGCCATGCGTAGGGTCCTGGAGTGCATCGCCACAGGCATCCTGCTGCCAGGTCAGACAACTGTAATGAGATGAGCATGTAAACTGTTTCATCTACAGTGATGCTTGAAAGTTTGTGAACCCTTCAGAATTGTTTTTTCTGCATAGATATGACTTAAAACATCTTTATGTTTTCATGCAAATCCTAAAACTAGATAAAGAGAACCAAATTAAACAAATGAAACACTTACACAATCCATACGTTCAGTAACTAGTGTGACTCTCTTTAACAAAAAGTTTAAATTAACTCTTTGTCAGACCTGCACATTAGCTTGAAGAGATTTTAGCCTGTTTTTTACAGAGCAGCTTGTTTGTTGGCTGCTTCAGATCCTTCTTCAGCATTTCTGTAGAATTAAGGTCATAACTCTGAAGCAGACGAAAAGAAGGGCTGGCACGTCCAAACAAACTTCTGCAGGTGTTGGACCAAAGATCAACAAAGGGGAAAAAACTTCCACCACTTGCACCAGTCAAGGCAACTGGACTTCTTTCTTTTTAGGTTTTAGGTGACTGATGTTTCACTAGTCGCCCAAGTAGCTTCTTCAGTCTGAGGAAAGTTGATAGGAGTCCTCAAATGTATCCTCCAGACTGGTTTCATTTCTCACTGACCTCAGTAGGCTCCTTAGGTGGACAATGGGAGTATTTTAGTAAATTAAATCTTACAACTTTCTGTTTTCATATTTAATAACATTTATACTATCTGTCCCACACTCCCCACCCCCACTCCCTCACTCAGACGGACCAGGGTTGATGGACCCCTGTGAGAAGGAGCCAACAGATGCTTTGGAAAGTGTGATGCTCCAAGCTAGAGAGGACATTACTGCCAGTGCACAGGTACCTTTACAGAGCACTTACAGCATAGCTGCTGAAAAAATAATATAACAGTGCACTTCTGAAGCAAGTGTTTGTTTTCAGATGTAAATTGATGCGCCAAAATTATAACTGTAGCAAAAGACAGCTGCAGTGAGCCTCAGCTAATGAGTTTGGTGTTGAGGTTGTTTGTGTCATAAATAGCTTCAGAAGGTTTCAGTAGCTGCTCTGTCAGAACTGTGAAGGAAAGAGAAGAATTTGAGAACAGCACTGGCTACAGAGAAGCTGGTAGCCTGATTGTGAGGGACAGGTGCAGGTGAATGGAGAGAAGACCAGAGAATCAGATCAGAAAATAAAGAGTGTGATGATAAATTGCAGGTTGGAGTGACAGATAAAAGGAAAACTGATACTAACGTGTCATTGATAAAGGGCAGAGACAGCACTGTGCAATATTTAATTAAACTGGAAAAATTATTTTAATGTAAAAAATAACAGCTCTGTTGAAAGTTACGCCAAATTGCCCTTGTTCCCTGCGTACCTCTACTTTCACACAAAAATGCCCAAATAATTATCTGCAAAAAGAAAAGTTTAACTGTCAACTACAGCTATACAAACACATATTTATGTTTTCTGTTCCCAGCATGCTCTGCGGCTGCTTGCTTTCCGTCAGATCCACAAGGTCCTTGGCATGGAGTCCCTGCCGGCATCCAAGGCTAGCGCTCGCAACCGCAAACGTCGGCGGGACATCAGCGACACGGGGGAGGGAGAGGGAGAGGGAGAGGGCAAAAAAGACAAAAAAGACGAAGCAGGAAATGCTTGACCTCTGCCTGCCGAGCGCAGGTGTTTGCTAGTTTAGAGACTGGTAGAATGTCACAACTTTAAACTTTTGTTATGTTGAAAACAATCTTAACAAGCAGCTATACACATATGGATATAACTGACTTTACATGTTACATGTCTACCCTTGAATTAAGAGGAATAATGAGTTGGAGAAGGGGAGCAGACGTTTGAAATCTTTCTCTCGTACAGGGATTACCTGCAAAAGTAGTGTCTTTTAAAGTGTGCAGAGAAAATTGGCTCTGTTAAAAACAAAAATGGAAATTAGTGATTGAATCATTCCATTTCAGTATAACGTAAAGTGAGACACTAACTGCTGACCACCGTTCCTTTGTTTATACAGTTAAAACACCACTATCATCTACAGTTGTATTGTTTTTATATGATATTAACGTTACATCATTAGCACCTTAAGCTTTATGTCCAGCTTTTCTCTTTGAAGAGGAGTCTGACCTCTGCTGCTCCTCAGGCCAGTTCAGTTTTACCAACCAACTCCTGAGGCAGGACTCACTGAACTAATGTTGGTGCATGACATTTGTACACTGAAGTGTGTTCCTCTGTCTGTGATCAAAAACAAAACTCTGAAACTGAGAGACATCGGTGAAGACTGACTGTTTTTAGGATCTTCATACGTACAGTACTGTGATGTTCATTGTGCCTCAAATGACACATTAGTAATAAAATAGTGTGGTGCTGTTGAGTCCTTCCTAAACTCTTCACACTATCTTTGCATCTTCTAAAGTCTCCTCTAACACTTTGTCGTCTTCTGATGCTTTTTGAAAGCTCGAGGAAGATTAGACAAGAGTTTCCAACCAAAGTCCCTGCAATCCCACCTTTAAAAACAAGGCTACACTAAAATAGTTTCCCTTTTAAAATGCATCATTAATGTTTTATCAGAAACTAGCAAAGAAGCCTTTCTCTATACAGCATCCCCCATGTGGTTTTCTGTGGAAGTCACACTGGAAAGCAAATCTGTCTCTGAAGAGATTAGTCTTATGTTGCACAGTCCGTAGCATGCCGAGGATATGAAGCACTTAAGAAATGACAATTTTACTGTATGCAGCCATAATTTTATTGTTTAAATAATATGCCTAGTAACCTTTTTTTCTTCCAGAGTATGGTTAGCAGAAGAGACACTTTAGTGAGAAAATAGGACTGAATATCTACTGTAACGATCAAATGGTTATAACCCTTTGACCTTCTTCCTTGTGCCTGCATCATGTTGTGTATTGCGAAGGCTGAGTAAGTGGAACATGTGTGAGTTTTTTTTTTTGTGTGGTTAATATTGTAATGATCTTGTTTCATAAAGATGTAGGAGAGGGAAGCTACGGTTGCACAACTTTTTGGCTTAAAAGTTGACGTGTGAGACTTATTGTGCAGTTTTAGTTTGAATTTCATTTACCAAGAGCACCATATATATAAGTATTGCTTATTTTATTTCTAAAGGATGTTGCGATCTATTTTGTATTGTTTAAACGTAAAGTGTGCTGTCTTATTATTTGAATATCTTTGTAGTGTTGGCTAAGATTAAGGGGAGATATTAAAACACTTTTAAGCCATTTTGTCTCCAGGTTTGTTTTTCTTTGTTTTGTTCCATTTCAGCCAATGAAACGCTTTATAAATTGTTAGGAGGCACAAACGTTACGTGATGAAGGCGAGACAAAGTCTCCAGTGCCAGTCCACCCTCAGCGTCACTTATTGCGTCGCCGCATTAAATATAGAAATACATTTAGGAAGTTGCTTGACAGACGGATTTCAGCTGCGACGCCAGCGGCCGCAGTTATATCCGAGAAATGAATGTACAGAATCGGTTCCTGCTGCGCTGAAACGATGAAGACATCTGACAGAAAATGTCACCGCTGATTGAGACAAAGAGGAGCGGCAGCTGCTGAGCATTTGAACGCGTCATGGTGCGTTTTTCTTCCACTTTACCGACCCAGCTGTCCTGAAGAGAGAGTGCTGTCAGCATCTGGCCACACAGACCCGCAGGTACTGAAACATTCATGTCGACAACTCACCAGCCTGTCAGGACGCTCATGTTGAGGCTTTCTACTGTGAAGTTATTCAACCGGAGCATCCTGCCTCAATGTTTTCTAGATTCCTACTCGCTTCACGTCTTAATGTTTTTGCATCGCCATTGTTAAGTCAAAAGCTAATATCAGTGTCCATGATAAATACAACATTCACAGTATAATAAACATACGATGGAGACAGTTTTTGTGTTATCAGGAGATGTTTCTCTTCGACAGGTGCTCAGAACAGAATAATCCGACGCTCCTGTCCTGCTCATGGCAAAGGTATGTGTGCAACAAACAAAGTGTAAATGTTAGAGGCGGATTCAAGACCTCATAAACTCATCTGTGGGTTTAATGAAGTGGGAAACTGAAGTATGAAAACTGTACAATCAAATTTAGCTATTTAACATCTGAGCAGCAGAACTGAAGGTGTTATATTCAGGTGACACTCATTTCAGCAGCTGCCTTTTGTTAAACATGAAAAATAATGTTTAAAAACAAAGTATATACACTAGTCTAGAAGGATGATGTTTGGTATGAAAGACTTTTGGGTAACAATATTTTGAGGTGCATAAGTCCTGGAGTTATTAAGTTTCCTGGAAAAAGTGTATTTAATGTGGCACTAATTCAAGGTAATTCAGTGTGTTCATTGAGTTCTAGTTCAATGTAAAACTGGTCACATTGAGATTACTTTAGTCAGTCGGCCCCAGGTAGAATAGCCAACACATAGGCTGGTGCTAATCAGTATCCTAATGAAGAAAGCAGAGGTGAATTTTGTAGCATGCAAAGGAAGCTTTGTCAACAGGAAGAATAAAGTTCCTGATAAGTGAGAGGAAAGTACATATTTAGATTGTTTAAATTTAGCAGTTAGAAATTAACATCCTTAAATCAGCTAAAATAACAGTTACGGCTCTTTGTTTTCTCTACACATGGTGCAAACTTATGTCCTTTCAATCAAAGTTAATAACTTTATTAACTTTGATTGAAAAGTATATTACTATTATAATTGGAGTGATGGGTGATTCATAATAATACCACAAGGGAGATTAATTTGTTTTGCTCTACATTGGAAACATTTGGCTTTAAGATCAAAAGATTGATAATTGGAATGTTAAACAACATAAAACATAACACCTTTCTTATCAGATGACCCAATTTTTAAGTGAGCAAAAGTATTTGCAATAACTGCATCGGGCCAAGTTGTCATTTTCTTCTTATGATGCGCTGCTCTGGGATTTTACTGCAGCCTTTTTCAGTTGTTGTTTGTTTCGGGGATTTTCTCCCATCAACCTCAAGTGAAATGTACGTTCAGTTGGGTTAAAATCTGTCGGTTGACTCGTCTAAAGCCTGATTCACAGACTCATTTATGCCGTATGTTTGGATCATAAGCAGATCCTTACTTCCTCTTCCTCTTTTCATCACTTTGATAGAGGTTTTTTTTGGTCTCATCAGTCCATAAAACTTTAATCCAGAACTTGTGTGGCTCATCTCTGCACATTTCTGTAGAGTACAACCTTACTTTCCATTTAGCAGTTCGCGGTGTGGCCTACTTCTGCTCATGAAGTCTTGTCTGAATGGTAGATTGTGAAACTTTTACCTCTGCCCCATTGTTGTTGTTGTTGGCGTTTTGTCTTCACAGCTCTCATGATGCTCCTGTCATCAGCCGTTTTCTGTTGTGTGTATGTTGCTCGGTGCATTAGTGGTTTTGTCTTTTTCAGGATACTCCAAATTGTTGTGTCGGCCATGCCTGATGTTTGCACAGTACTTCTGGTTTTCAAATACAGCCTTCACATGTAAAACCCCAGGCTAAAACCAAAAACCACGATGGAGATGCATTTATTGTTTGAGCAATAAATCAAAACAAAACTGTTCCAGTACGTGTGTTCGCTAAACATTTGGGTCATCTGATACAAAGGGTGTTATCTTTTGTATTGTTTAATGTGTTGAGGTCAAATTCAATCATTAAATTTAAAAGCTTGATCTAATATCCATATTTTGATCTTAGCCTTGCTGTTCCCATGTGACTAATAATCATATTTTGCTATTTAATTTGTCCAGCAAATCCTGTGACATACTGCAAGTGAAAAATCAGACTCCTTTATTTCTCAGGTAGGGTTAAGGTCTCATTATTGTTTCTCCACCCCTGCAGATGACTTGGGCTGCCGGTACACAGTGTGTAGCTAAGGGGGACCACAGGAAACCCAAACCTGGAGAACTGGCCTACCACAAAGGGGACATCCTCACCATCGTTGACACAAGCACTGTACTGTCATGTTTTACGGAAACCATACGGACTGTGCTGATTGATTGCATAAACTAGTAAATAATAAAATTTGACTGTGAATCCTCTTTTGCAGAAGAAGGGCTATTACAAGGCCAGACACAACACAACAGGAGAGGAAGGACTCATAAACTCCACCAGCGTTCGTGAAAGAGAGGCTCTACGAGTTGACCCCAGCCTCAGCCTCATGCCGTACGTCTGCTCTTTCACACTTTTTTCCTTGAGCTGCACACAGGCTCACATCAGGAGGATGCACTTATGTTTTCACAAACAGTAACAAAAAATGTGACTGTGACATGAAACCACACTTGTTTCTAACTTTAACTGTTCCTTTGACCTATCTTGAAAACCCAAATTTACCCCACACTCTGGCCTGATGTAAGTCACGCAAGACAAATATTGTCTTAGGAGGATTAATCACTCCAGCTTCCTTCTTTGGGTTGTTAGCTGTTGAATGTTTCTTTGCTCAATACAGACACCTCATGCCAAACTATGATCTGTGGGTTAACTTGGACTAATTTGGGATCCACAATTAATTTTATATGAGCATGATTTGCAGTTATGTGGTGACAGATTGTTTTTGTATTTGTGTGGTTCACCTTGTGCTGTCTTTCATCAGTTGGTTTCACGGGAAGATCTCTGGTCCAGAGGCGGTGAATAAGCTGCAGCCTGCCGAGGATGGTCTGTTCCTGGTGCGGGAGTCCATCCGCCATCCCGGTGACTATGTCCTGTGTTTAAGTGTCTCTGGAGAAGTCATCCACTACCGAGTGATTTATCAAGACAACAAACTGACCATTGACAACACAAAGTATTTCTACAACCTCATTGACATGATAGAGGTAAGAGAAATTTAATTACTGAGCATTTTGCTCTTGGAGATTGGACAAAATTAAAGAATTTAAATAGACTAAGACTGTCTAAACTGCTGCAGCACTTGTAGATAAAGAATATGATTAGGATTTCGCCTGTGGTGCATTGCCTCCTCACTCTGAATTCAGCCAAACATTTGCACCCTTAGCCTGTAATTTCCAACTTTGGGGTCAGGATAAGGTGTATCACAGGGGTCACAAATGTATTGTTTTTTCAAGCTTTTCTTGCAGCGTTTTGAGAATTAATTAATTATTTTTTACAAACTTTCAAATTGAAATTAATTGATCTGAGAGGCATCTACATCTATGTGAGGCTGTAAATGCCAGCACCAGGTACACCAGCAAGAAAATGCTTGGAAACACCAAGACATTAAAAAACATGTTCAGCATTTATCTCTAACATTTTAATCAGCAGGTAAACCATTCAAAGGTCCAAGGTTGCCTTTTACAAAACAACTGACATTTGTCACACAATCAGTGTTAACCTTGAAGGCTTTGAAACTGCAGTCTGTTTTTCCAGAAGTTCAAGTGCAGAGGGTCTTAAATTGATCATCCATGCCCTCCCAGGTGTTAAAACATGTAACAAGTTCAGCAAACCAATAATTTGAGTTTATATTTGGTTCGCCCATTTTCAGTGTAAATTAGAACTAAAAATGACCAAAGAAAAACAGCTTTCATTAGAAACTCGCCAGTCTCGAGAAAGGAAGGTTACTCTCTATGAGATACAGCCAAGAAATTAAAGATTTCTTTAAAATGTGTACACTGTAGTCTCCAGAAACATGCTGCAACTGGATCCAATCAGGACAGAAGAAAGTGTCCTCTTTGAGAAGCCTCACTGCTCCTGAATTGGCTGCATCATTGAGACAAGACTGAAACCAGTGTGGATAAACACTGGGTGTAGGAGACTCAGGTCAGCTGGCCTCATAGGCAGAGTTGCCAAGAAAAAAAACAATTACAAAGTTTGGCAAGTCAGAAGTAAAGGTTGCAGTGTGTAACCTTTAGATGACTGGAACCATCTTGGAACCAACTTGTGGACTGATGAGCCAAAGTTTGAGGTGTTTGGATCCAAGTGAAGAACATACAGTGCAGAGCTTTCTGTCTTGATTTTTATGAAATGATGATAAATGTCTGGCTAACACCATCAGTGAAGAATGGAAGTGGTAATGAAATGATCTGGGGATGCTTTGGCAATGGCAGAGTGGGCAATCTGCATCGTGTACAAGACATCCTCAATCAGCATGAATGCTACTCCAAACTGAAGAGGCATGCCATAAATAAAACCAACAAAACACAATTGTGTAGGTGTTTCCAAACTTCTTTGCTGAGTAAAATGTTTGCTATGCTCACAGCATGTTAGCATGCTAATACCTACACTACACTAAAGACAAACAAACAAAGATGAGGCTGGTGGGAGTGCTATTAGTTTTAGACACATTTATATTGTCCAAACTAATGCCATAACCTCTGACCTTCTGGCTCTCAAGGCTAACATGTTTGAACCACTGGACAAGGACAACGCTCAAGACAGGCAAACACACATGTTCAAAAGTGGAAAATGATTTAACTGTTTACATATGCAAGTCATTGTTATATAAAAATAAGTGAAAATCAAAAATCAGGTACGTAGACGCACAACAAAGTGGGAAACTCTAATGCCCAAAGTGTCAGCCTGAAAACTCCTCTGTTTACTTGACAACATACCATGTGTAGTTCAAACTGAAACTGAGACAGGAAAACCATGGCTTGTATAGTTTATCTGTCTTTGGCCTGTTTGTGAGGGTGCACTGCAAGCTTTGATGTAATGGTAGCTGGAGATAGACTCCACGGAAATGGCAGCATCTCTGCAGCATCTTATCAGTGAACCACAGATGGCTTCAGGCCTGAGTCAAAGTGGATGACTTAGTCCTACGGGGAAACATAGGGAGGACTGTCCAGATGAATGTTTGGGCTGAATCATTTTATACAGAACTGCTCTGTGACGGTGCTGCAGACTGCTTACCCAGCCTTTAATTTACCGGTGCACATCACTTTGCCTTTACCTCTAAACATTCTGTATGGTGCCGTGCGTTTGATGGTTTCTAAAGGTTCAGTCCTAGTTTCACAACCCTGACCACAGCATTCAAATGGCTTCCTGAGTACTGGTGGGGTTTTGTCGCAATTCTCAAACACTCTCTCTCTCTCTCTCTCTCTCTCTCTCTCTCTCTCTCTCTCTCTCTCTCTCTCTCTCTCTCTCTCTCGCTCGCTCGCTCGCTCGCTCGCTCGCTCGCTCGCTCTCTCTATAGAGTAGAGTAGAGGATGAAGCAATAGTGTGTGTATATATATAGATATCTATATCTATATATAGATATAGATCTCTCTCTCTCTCTCTCTCTCTCTCTCTCTCTCTCTCTCTCTCTCTCTCTCTCTCTATAGATATAGATATATATCTATATCTATAGATATAGATATATATCTATATCTATAGATATATAGATATATAGAGATATAGATATAGATATATAGATATAGATATAGATATATAGATATATATCTATATATCTATATCTATATCTAT
>JAUBNQ010000020.1:12261698-12337291 GCA_032353495.1 Ctenopoma kingsleyae | reverse complement strand
ATCCAACTCTAGAAAGAATATTGAGTATGTTTATAAACACTGAATGAGCAAAAACTATTTTAATGTTCAGGAAAATGGACAAAGTATGAGGACATCAGAGGAAATTACAGATAAATTACAGGATGTACTGTAAATAACTGTTTGGTGTTTTTATGGTGTGTTTAATTTGTTTAATCTTTGCAGTTCTACTCAAAGAACAAAGGATCTATTGCTACAACTCTTCTTAAGCCCAAACAAAAACAAGGAACCAAGTCAGCCGAGTTAGAGCTGTCCAAAGGTAAGCTGATGTTAACATAACTGTGCTGAGAAAACGGTGTCTGTCTTTAGTACAGGACTGAAAAATATAATTACAAGAAGAGGATTTTTTTTATAATTAAATGATCAAGAAAGCATATTTACTGTAATGTTTCTTCTCCAGCTGGATGGCTGTTGGACATTTCAAAGCTTACACTGGGAGAGAATATCGGAGAGGGAGAGTTTGGTGGTGAGTTTTCTTTTATTTTGTCCATTCTTCAACTTTTTATCAACCTGTCTGCCTAGCGAGTAAGGATGTACTCTGACTCTCATCTACAGCTGTGTATGAAGGACAGTACATGGGCCAGAGGGTGGCAGTAAAAACTATTAAATGTGATGTCACAGCTCAGGCCTTCCTGCAGGAGACCACAGTCATGACGTGAGTCTGATGATTTCTAATTTAGCAACTTCTGAGGAAGTTGTGTCTCAACTCCTAATACATCCTAGTGATTAGTAATAAGTGATTAATTTATTGTGATTGTGTCAGGTTAACCTGTGTCAACTATCAGTATTTCTGATTCTGCTCGTGACTCACGTGTTCAATGTGGATTCACTTCTTCCAGGAAGCTCCAGCATAAAAACCTGGTGCGGCTGTTGGGTGTCATTCTTCACAAAGGTCTTCTTATTGTCACAGAGCTCATGAGTAAGGTATAGTTATCATGTTCTGTTAGATAAACAATGCACCAGAGATTAAACCACATATAGTAAGTGAAACATGTCTCCAAGTCTGCCCTGTTTGACCAAAATTATTTCATGAGTTGAGTTATGTGGGTAACAGCAGTGAAGAAACGGAAAGCTCACTGGCTAATGGCTTTTCTTTCTCCAGATTTACCACCGGCACCTATAATAGTAACAGTAATATTAATAATAATAATACATTTTATTTGTGGGCGTCTTTCTAAATCCAAGGTCAACTTACAGAGCATAAGTTGTTTACTAGGATTGTATAACTTTTAGGTAATTATGTCTAACTACAAACTACAAAATATTTTGTTGCTTTGAGCTTGAGTGACATCGACTGACTGTGACATTACTCATACACTAACTTAAAAAAAAACACATATAGAACCATATTAAGCATCATAATTATAGAATGTAATCATCTCTTTGTGTGTTACAGGGAAACCTTGTTAACTTCGTCAGGACAAGGGGACGTTCAGTTGTGACCTCAGTTCAGCTGCTCCGCTTCGCACTGTGAGTTTGAAACATTAACGACAGTCTTTAATAATTTGAGTGCTCTCTACTGCTGAAAATATCTGTCAAGAGATGGACCAAAAGTTCAAGAGGTGCACTACATTTTCTAGTATCCTCAGTTGTGTAATGTGTGAAAATCAAATTATAATTGTTTGTGTGTTTCTGTATGTTCGTGGGCAGTGATGTGTGTGAGGGGATGGAGTACCTGGAGTCTAAGAAGCTGGTTCACAGAGATTTAGCTGCACGTAATGTCCTGGTCTCCAACGAAGGTGTGGCCAAGGTCAGCGACTTTGGTCTTACCAAGGTGGACTTGAAGGTGTCAGATAACGCTAAACTGCCCGTCAAGTGGACCGCCCCTGAAGCTCTGAAGAAAGAGGTTGGTGCTCCAGTTTCACTTCCCACACGAACCTAAACTGACTCTGAAGGATCTTTACATTATTTTATTGTTCCATGATAATTTCAACTAAATACTATAGCAGCTATCCTTTGTGCGTTAACTAGTTATCACATTTAATGATGACCGAACCCTCACAATCCGGTCACAGTGTGTGTACATAAAATAATGTCACTAAAATCATAGTAACGCAGGACAAAGTAACTCAACAAAAGAAACACTGCAGAGGTTTTTACAGAGATGTTTTATTAATTTAACAATAAAATGAAAACATGAATGAGGGATTATTAGTCCTTTTTAAATTTTAATTGTTAGTTTATGAATGCTTTACTGTATAATCAGTGATATCCATTTATAATGACCAAGATAAGATAAGATAAGATAACACTTTAATGATCTCAAAGGGGGAAATTCAGTAAAATCAGTAACACAATAGAGCACGATAAAAAAGAATAGGACTATGTGAGTAATACAGTAACAATAAAGTAATAGAAAAAAGAAATATCTAAATTTAAGTATTAATAATAAAAGTAATAATACAGAGCTGAAATTAAATATATACATATAAACAGTATGTTAGTGTTAGGACCTGATGCATATTGTTGTTATTTACTTTTTAGTTCATCAGGATGTCAGAGTTTCTAACATTTTAAATTCAGTTGTTCGTTTACATACACTTGTTCCCATCTTGCAGAAATTCTCCACAAAGTCAGACGTTTGGAGTTATGGTGTTCTTCTGTGGGAGATCTTTTCCTATGGTCGTCAACCTTACCCCAAGATGGTACGTAGCACCAGTGCATGCCATTATTGGTGTGTGTTTTTAAATGTTTGTCCACCAACACCTTTAACGCTCACAAGCTAACACTTTACTTGTGAATCGGGACTGTACCACAACCAAACAACAAACAGCCAAAACGGAAAACTGACTAATATTGTTTTTGTTGGGGCGGCAGTTCGTGGTCTGAACTATTTCTTGGCCTTGTGCAGTAACTGCCAGGCAGCCAGACTTCACCTTCTCATCTGAGTTTCATCAAGAAAGCAACAAATGCATATTTCCCCAAAACTCCTAATGCCTAATCTATTGCATTATATATTTTTTTGAGTTTTTGTCTAAGTGCAGGCTCCCATCTCGTCTGTGTCTCGCTCTGTGTTAATGAATGTTGATATTGAGAAAGATCACCTTATAAGGAATCTTCAAGATTTGTCTTCTGATAAATCTTTGTCATCTTCACTCAGCCTATGATAAAAGATGACGATACCGTTTACTGCCAGGTCAAACTCACAGGAAAGAGTATCAAGTCTATTATGTAACTCTGTTACTATGTCATGTCAGGATTCACGTCACTATTGCGTGGTAGGTGTGTCAGTGGAAAAGTTGCAGGGCCTGGTGGTCAGATTTGTCACTAGACCGTCATCACTGGATCGCCTTACTGCATCTTGGGAGCGTGTTAGTGAGGATAAAGGTTAAGCAGAAGGAAGGAGCTCACTGTGCACTGTGACAGGAAAACCATGCTGATAATACTATCACTGTCCTCAGCGAGTTAACTGATCTACTTTATGAACTGTTGGTGTTGTAGGAAAGTGGAAGATACTCTTTACCTGTGTGCTCGAAATCCAAGCAGGTACCTGCAGGCGGTAACACACATGAGACAGAGGTTTACACCACATAATATTTATAATTTAATGAAGGGACTTGGAAGACAAGGAGCCAGGCTACTTAAACACAATGTTTGTCGCAGTCTCTGAAAATCCCAGATCACTGAGGTCATTTGTGTCTTGGCTGGCATTTCAGTAAGGACAGCAGATCCTGATCTAGGCAGCATTAAGGAAGGGGCAGTTCACACCGCTCAGCATCAGTGTGTATTTTGCACCTTACATCAGGTGGTGTCCACATAATTACCTCCTAATTACAGCCTCTTTAACATATACACAAGTTGATTTATTTGGGTCAAGTTTATTTTACTCTCAATTAAACTCTGCCCCTGGTAATTTGTTGCCTGCTGGCAGAAAGAGCAAAAATGTTTAGGCTTGTTTTATTCCCAACACAGACTGAGGAAATTTGTTTTCACAAACTAATGTCACCACACTTTCCATTTGTTCCACATTGCTTCTGTTCATGTAGTCTTTGGTGGAGGTGAAGGAGAAAGT
Source organism: Ctenopoma kingsleyae (assembly GCA_032353495.1). Taxonomy (NCBI): domain Eukaryota; kingdom Metazoa; phylum Chordata; class Actinopteri; order Anabantiformes; family Anabantidae; genus Ctenopoma; species Ctenopoma kingsleyae. Next base: position 12,333,261 of record JAUBNQ010000020.1, on the reverse strand, counting down.
GCAGGAAGGTTATCGCATGGATGCTCCAGAGGACTGTCCTCCTGGTGTTTACTCCGTCATGAGGATATGCTGGGAGGAGGATCCACGCAGAAGACCCACTTTTCACAAGCTGAGGGAGAAACTAGAACGAGAGATGGGTCCACAAAGTCCAGCCCCCAGGTCAAGGTGTCAGGGTGAGATCAGCTCTGGATCTGTATACCGATCTCAGTCTTGAACTCACAATATAGCGCTGGCTCTTGGACAGCTAATCTACACATTGTTACCCCCTTTTCTGTTGGTGTGCACAACACAAGATGAAGAGGTGGTGGAAATTTGTTCATATATTTTGTTTTAGTGGATCCGGGCAAAGAAAAACTGGATGAATCAGATATACTGTATTTTTATGATGATTGACGATCATTGATAATCTGTTGGCCAGTTCCCCACTTTGATCCAGAATGACATATGTCAAAAACTGCTGGATGGATTGCCATGAAACCTTGTACATACAGCTACATCCCACAGAGGATAGATCATACGGACTTTGATGATGTCTCATCTACTATAGCACCACCAGGAGGTGGACTGCTGGATGACCAATCGGATTGCCATGAAATTTGGTACAGACATTCATGTTCCTTACTTTTATTTTATGTAGTGCCATCATATGGTCAAAACTATCTCTTCAAAATTATACCTTCCTGGTAGAAAGCCATTACAGTTGGCACTATGAGCATGTTAGCATACTAAGTTCAGCATTTTGATAGGACAATGCACATCCACTATAAGATTTTGACACTATGCTAGTATCGTACCAAACAGTGTGCTATAAACCACACACTTACCTAATAAAGTTTTCCTATTAACAACAAATCCCCAAAAGGACCCAGACAACAGTGAACTGAAATTTCTGGCAGGTGTTGTCTGTGAATTCCTCTACAACATAGTTTTCCACCGTTGTCCAAAACAAACGGTAACAGTAAACCACATTTGCTGCACTGGGTAACAAGTATGTCATTATTATTATGTGCATCAATCCCTGACTAATAATAGTACCCAGTAAATACACTATTTCCTATTGCTTGAGTTGCTAAAAACTACAGGTCCCAGCTGTTTTAGGAAGTTGTTTAGTCTTTGTATCAAACTGTATATTAACGTCCTAAAGGTTTATATCTTATGAGTATTGAGAGACACATTTTCACATTGTTGGTTTATTTCATAGGATTTGTTGGTAGTAACAAAAAAATTTGTTTCACGGTCTTACTCTTGAATATTATGTGAAGCATGATGATGAGTGACTAGAGAGTAAATGAAAGTATTGTACATTTTGAATGACGGTGAATATCAGTCACTGTAAGAGCAACAGCAGTTTTGTGTCTGTTTATTACCATCAAAAATAGAATGGTTCCAGATTATTAGTATTTAATGTGGGATGGGACAAATGTCAGTAAAAGATGAAACATACATAGAAAAGAGGATGGAAGGAAAGAGAAAATCTTTCTTAGATTTAATCATAGATCAACAAAATCTGCTTGTTTCCCGGCAATAATGCTCAGCAATATGTCACTGACATGAGTCATTATTGACATTAGTCAGTATTTTAATACTGCAGTATAGTAAGTAACATTCAGTGGCCAATGTTTTGTTTGTGTGAAGAGATTATTGGAAGGATTTAACTGTGGCGCCCTTCAGTTACTTCTAAAGAACAGTAGCTTTTTGCTTTTTATTAAGCCAGTGGTCAAAGATGACCTTTGGCAGGCTTTTTATTTGTATTATTTTTAAATAAAATCTAAGTATTTTCACCATTTTGTCTGCCACACTCCTGGTCAGCATACTTTGGGTGGACTTTAATTTGATTCAGACAAATTTAATTTGTTTCATAAGACTAAATCTAGAAAATACAGCATTTATTACTACTTTCTTTTTCCTCTTTATTGCTATTATGAGATTATACTAGTGAATTTGTGATATCCACTGTTTTCTCTGGATCTCTTGGGCTTTTTCAAAACAAATCAAATCAGATATTATTTACATAGCCCAATTTCACTAATCACAAATTTTCCTCAGACGGCTTTACAATCTACACAACAAACTATATCCTCTGTCCTTAGACCCTTGAATCGAATAAGATAAAACTCCCCATGAAAAACCCTTAATGGGAACAAATGGAAGAAGGAGGGATCCTTCTTCCAGGACGGACAGACGTACAATGGATGTCATGTATACAGAGAGAGATTACAGATATGAATGATGTTTCAACTGATAGGACCTGAACTACATGTTGTTTCTGCATTTCTAATCTTGGAGAAAAAGGTTTTGACCTGCAGATGTTTTTCACACATTTTATTCATATCACATCATCAGCTACTTTTTAATAGAGTGGCGATAAAATGTTCTGATAATAGTGAAATTATTTGAAACTCAACGCAAGATGAAGCTTCTTTTTTTGAATTGATGTCACATCCTAAAACCAAATTAAGGATGTCATTTGATTTAAGTCTACGTAAGCCTGGTATTTGTCTGTGTCTCAGGAGACACACCCCAAATTGAAGCTTGATCATCTGTCTCTTGTCTCATCATACAGTTCGAGCGAGGGTCCTCCATGATTTGTTCAGCACGCTCTGTTTTGCAGAAGCTCTTATGGGATGAGCAGCAATTTTCTGAACAAGGATTTAAACTGGAACCAAATGTAAAATAATAATAATAATAATAATAATAAAAGCTTTGCTGTCTTTGAAGGAATGGTTTTACACAACGAATGTAGGGATCTTGTTGGTATCCATATGTTAACGGGTGAGCTGAGGTTTAATGCTGTCCAAGGTGTGCTTTCCACCAGTGCTTAGTGAAGAGTTAATCTGCTGAAGCAGGCACAGACAATAAGCTGTCAGCTGTTGCTTTCAACTGTTACTAAAATAAGAAAAATCAGAGATGGACATTCAGTGGAGTGACAGGACAGTAAGACTCTATGTATAATCCAGGAATTATTATACGTTTTGTATGTGTGCTTTTCAGCTTTATTTTTACACTGTTAACATGTTGGATTTGTAACATGTTATATAGGTTATAGTTCATCAACTACCAGGGGACCAACAGTAATATTAGGTTGTAAATCCACTGGCTGAACTCTATGACTGATAGTAATAATACTATTTTTTTTTTTTTTTGCCAATTTCACTGTCACAAACAACTGGTCATAAAACTTGAGGTAGACTTTGGTTCACTTCAGCTTTTTGCAGGTGCAGAATGTTTTCTGTTTCACTGATAGTGTAAAATAAAAAGGTTTCAGATTGCATGTTTATGTTACACATCACTCATTTCATTTTTCAAATAAAATGTGGTCATTTGTGAGTTGTTATCAAGTTACAGATTTCAAATGTCATTTGATTTAAAGCTACAGTTTGTAACTTAAGCTGGTGCTAGCATCAGCCTCAAAATTACAATAAAGGATCATTTTCCAAAATTTGCAAATTAAACACAAACAATTGAAATACTAATAATAAATCTGGATCACAGGAGGATTCAAGAGCACCTGTTCACATTAAGATACATTTTGGAAAATAGTTCTAGTAAAAGAGGAATTTGAGAAAGTCACATGTACAGTACTGTACTGCAGAAGTCTGAGGCCACTATTGGATTTGTTTTTCAGCAATGCTATGATGTCCAGATACATTTATTTCTCAGTTTTTACATTAGAAATCTAGAAATACATAAAGTGGTTTCTTGGCTGCTCTCCTTCCAATAAATAAATGCATAAATAAATATATATATACATGTGGTCATAATAGCACTGCAAAAACAACAAATCTATTGTTTTCACAGTACTGTGTATTTACTGTACTGTTACTGTAAGTAAATTTAAGCATGATATTTGTCAGTCCAGTGCAGTGCATCAGTGATAGAAGATTAAGATGTTTTTGTTGTTTTACTCTTCTTACATTAGAGTTCGCTCATCCCTGGTAATGTTTTTCCAGACTTGAAGATCAGAGGCCTGTCGGTTCCCTGATGTGTGTGACTTCAGAGAATGTTTTATGTGATTTCCAGCCTCATCATAGGTGGAGCAACAACAAAAACGGACTCCACCAAGAAGAAGAAACTTTTTGCTCAGTTTTTATGCATAAAGCGATGAGGCAGGCAATCATTCAGTTATGGTTGATTTGTTGTGGATGTAAACACCCAAATAAAAGAGAGTCAGAGAGCCTTTTAAAATTAAACTTGCTCAATTATAGAGCAAAAACAAAAAAGCGTCTGAATCCCACCACTGGACCATCAAAGCTTTTTGTGCCTTTGTCCAGCAGTGTTTATACAAATTTAATACAAAATGTTGAGTTTAACACGTGTAAAAAGTGTCATTCACCCCTCTGGCACACTGTTTCCCGAGCTGGTATAATATGGCACAAGGCCTCACACTTGCATTTAAGATAAATACACTAATGGCTTTGAAGAGCTGAGTCAGTGCTGCACCTGTCAGTCTCTGGAGTGCGAATGCACATGGACTAGACATAGACTAACTAATGGAGCTTATCAGGGTCTGTTTTAAGTAGATTGATGTCAGTTCAGAAGATCTGTGGTCAAGACCCAATTGGCAGATCAACACTCTGAGAGATGGGCATCCTGGGCTTCCTAGAAAACCCAGACACTCTTCCTAGGAAACTGTATCGTCCGAGCATCTGCTCATCTGCTCATCTTCAGCCAGCTTTCCTCTGCTGCTGCAGAACCAAACTGTTTGCTTGCTTTTACAGGGAAATTCTGTTTTGTTTTGTTTTGTTGTTATTCTAATATTTTTACTTCCATTGTAAAACATCTTTATCTCCCATGGAAAGTGTAAATCACAGTTCCTTCATGATTTAGCAAGTGATGGCAATTACTCTTTCACATAGGAAATTATCATTTAAAAACTGCATTTTTCATTTAGTCGGGTCATCTTTGTGTAATATTAATATTTGTTTGGTGATCTGAATTATATTAGTGTTACAAATATGTAAATAAATAAAAGCATCAGGAAGGAAATCTGCTACACAGCAATAGTGAAAGTAAATTAGGTTTTCAACAATTGTCAATATCTTGGTCAACATTTAATGTATATTTCTCTGAAGCATACCTGTCTTTCCAATGGTCATAGTCGTCATGCATTTCAGTGGATAGTAAAATATAAATCATTAGAAGCAACTATAACTGTGAATATATAATTTTACTAGTGCAAGAATAGTCAACATTTCTAGAATGAAATTAGTTGTCATACAACAGTTATTATATCAGATACAGGTTAGGGGGAATCTGCACATGCTGCCACTGTGTAAAAAAAACTGACAGAGCAAGGGGAGCAGCAGTAATTCAATTATGAAAAAAAAGTTAAAAGCATTTATCTGTCCCTTCGTCAGTGTCCGATGTTAAATGGGATTTTTTGACAGAGTGACTATAACTGATTTATCAAAATGGGAAATAAATAACTTTAAGAGGAAGGAAGACGCTTTTATTTTGACACATTTACTGTACTTCACTCTGTAAACTTATAAATACTAATTATTAACTAATTACTAAATTTTAACTAATTACTAATTTAGTAAACATACAATTTTGAATGTGGAATAAATACATTTAAAGTCAAATTCAACTGTCACCTCCAGCAGAACTTCAGTCTCATCCCGAGAGAGACGGGGGACACCGAGTCTGAATAGGCCATGTTCCAAGCCTCCATTGTCGAAGCAGCAGTGCAGAGCTGTGACCGTAGGGTTGTCGGTGCCTCTTGTGGCGGCAATCCTGCAGCAGCTGAGGGGTACCGGTGGACCAGGCGTGCGGCAAAATGACTTTCGTTCGGCCCCGAGAACATTCTGGCAAACCATCAAGAGTCTCAGGAGGGGAAAGAGGTGCTTCACCAACACTGTGTACAGTGGAAGTGGGACCCTGCTGACTTCAACTGCAGACGCCATTGAACGGTGGAAGGAATACTTCGAGGATCTTCTCAATCCCACCAACATGTCTTCCTTAGAGGAAGCAGAGCCGGGGGACTCTGGGGTGGATGAGGTCTACCCTGGGTTCCTTAAAGCTCTGGATGTTGTGAGGCTGTCTTGGTTGACACGTGCCTCTGCAACATCGCATGGATATCGGGGGCAGTGCCCCTGGATTGGCAGACCGGGGTGGTGGTCCCCCTTTTTAAGAAGGGTGACCGGAGGTTGTGCTCCGACTATAGCGGGATCACACTCCTCAGCCTCCCCAATAAGGTCTATGCAGGGGTGCTGGGTAAAGAGAGTTCGATCGATAGTCAAATCTCGGATTCAAGAGGAACAATGCGGATTCCGTCCCGGTCGTGGAACACTGGACCAGCTCTACACCCTGGCCAGGATCCTAGAGGGCGCATGGGAGTTTGCCCAACCAATTCACATGTGTGTTGTGGATTTAGAGAAGGCATTCGACCGTGTCCTTCGAGGGATCCTGTGGGGTGTGCTCCAAGAGTACGGGGTACAGGGCTCGTTCCTATAAGTCATTCAGTCCCTGTAAAGCAGGAGCCTGGTTCGCATTGCCGGTAATAAGTCGAACTCGTTTCCTGTTCAGGCTGGACTCTGCCAGGGTTGCCCTTTGTCACTGATTCTGTTCATAATTCTTTATGGACAGAATTTCTAGGCGCAGCCAAGGGGCGGAGGGGGTCCTGTTTGGTGACCTCAGAATCTCATCTCTGCTTTTTGCAGATGATGTGGTTTTGTTGGCTTCATGGCCTCCAGCTGTGGAGGCTTGGTTTGCAGCCAAGTGTGAAGCAGTGGGGATGAGATGTTTTATGTTTTGTGCGTTTGATTGTGTTTTTAAAGCGATTTAAAGTGACGGGGGTTTTAATTGTTGTCTTATTATGTCTTGGATGTTAATTTAACACAGGTGTTTTTGTTCGTTCATGTTTTGTGAGTTTGGTTGTGTTTTTACAGTGATTGTAACGTTTTTAAAACACTTTTGCCCTTATAAGGTAATAGTATCGGATCAGTATCGGTATCGACGATACTGGCCCTGTATTTACTTGGTATCGGATCAACACCAAAGCTTGTGGTATCGCACACCACTATAATTATGGTTTAAACTATATTAGGTGAACGTAAATGCTAATGTTATTTAAAAAACATCAGTGGTTTTGTGGAATATGGAAAGACAGATTTGTGTGTATGTGTGCACGTGAAGTTCTGAATCACATGAATTCACCTTCCTTGACACCACTTCACTCTTCCCTCTGCTTCACCCTTTCTCTCCTCTCTCCACCTCCCTCAGTAAGCTGACACTGAGCATTACGCGTTAGCTGCTTTTACCTCTAATAGGATCGGGGGGACTTATACTGTCATCTGATAAAACTAAGCAGCTTGATAACTACACTGCTCCTTCTTAACCAATTTGTACTCAATAAGGATAACAGAGAAACTTCATAAGGACAAAAATGTATTACAGAAAACACAAGTGGGTAAACTAAACATCTTAGACAATTATTGCTGTGTAAGCTTGTTGTCAGTGAGAGTCATTGTCTAAAGATTTCATAGTATTCTGTTAGATTGAAATTGAATTCAAATGAACAGAGCCACACTTTATTCCCACTCGGGTCTACCATTAACTGTTTTTAGTATTTAGATTAAAATGAAACTTTACACTTTGAATGGATTTGGCTACAGAAACAGCACCCCAGTGAGAGAGTATATAATAGTCATACCAGCCTGCTGACCAATTAAAACCATGTTATTTGTTATTTCTTGCACACAAACAATTGTTTTTGGATAGTACAGTATATGGTGCACTGAAGAGGCAGTGTTACCTTTTCAATGGTGTATCAGGAAAAAGAGCACCCACTTAGCATTGCACTACAGTTAAATTAATGCAAAATAATACACTATATTGCCAAACGTATTGGACACTCCTCCAAATCAATGAATCCAGTGCACAAAGCAAGGTCCATATAGACATGGATGAGTGAGTTTGCTGTGTAGGCACTTGACTGACCTGCACAGAGCCCTGACTTCAACCCAACAGAACACATTTGAGATGAATTAGAGCAGAGACTGCAGGCCAGGCCTTCTCAGCCAACATCAGTGCCTGACCTCACAAGTGCTCTCCTGGAAGAATGGTTAAGTATTCTCATTAACACATTTCTAAACCTTGTGGACAACTGTCCCAGAAGAGTTGAAGCCATTAAAGATTGTGTGTGTGTAAAGGCAAGCATCCCAATACGTTTGGCAATATAGTGTATATACCATATGAAATAAATTTTTTTTATTTAACTGATCCCTCTTCAGGTGGCACGGTGGTGTAGTGGTTTGCATTGTCCCTTCACAGCAAGAAGGACCCGTGTTCTCTCTGTGTGAACCCAGCGTGGAGTTTGCATGTTCTCTTCGCATGTGCGTCCGGCTTCCTCCCATCATACATGTTAGGTTAACTGGTGACTCTAAATTGTCCATAGGTGTGAAACGTTCTCTGTGTTTCCTGTCATATAATCACAATAATCTCCGTTCTGTATCATCATTTTGTATCTACTCGGCAGTGCTCCAACAATGCTGATTGGGCCGTCAGTTTGTGAGTTCTTGCCAGGGTGATGTAGTATGCGTAGTTTTAGCTGATTACGGGTTGTAATCTCTAATGACATGTAAGTTAGCATCATGTGCTGTTATTATACAAGGTAGTTATATTAGTACACCATCGATCTGCTATTACTGGGTTAGGAGGTTTAATCTGAATGTACTTGTGCAGCAGTGTAGTCCACCAGTTGGCACATGAGTAAATGCTTTAAGCTGACATTAGTACACATAAACACTGTGTCTCATTGATGGCTCCAGCTTAAACTTTAAGATATAGTTAAAAGGAAACTCTAAATCCATCAAACATAAAGTGGATGAATGATGCAAACAGGATGAATAAATCCATCATTATTAGTAGTATTTATCTTTGAAAATATGTATGTCTACACTGAAGTATGTATTTTTGTGTCCTACATTTGCTCTGAGCAGACATTGTTTCACACATTATATCATATTCTCCCAGTTAGAGACTGAAACTGATTCAACTGTGAGTTTTTAAATCGATCTATCTCTAACTTTATCTTTAGATAGAGGTCACAGGAAATCTCTTTAGTGTCTTTAGAGTCGCTGCTGATTTCTGTGACACTAAGCTGATGTCAACTTTGAACTCTGTTGCCTCCGCTGATTTAAAGCTTCTGTGCTCCGTACACAAAGAAACGACATTTGAGTGATCAGTGTGTGAAACTGATTCAGTGATGATAATGTGGCAACATCACAATATTGAGGAGCCTGTTTATTATTAATAGTGGCATCTCATCATCAAAGGTAGTTCATATCAGCTTTAAATAAATTAATTCTGGTTGGAATTATCATCAGAGAATAAACATTAGCTCTTACTGATTTGATATTTAATCAGCGTTTTAAGGATACCAGTGTCAATATTTGTCTCAGACACTTTTTTTAGAAACACTGTCCGAATGGATAAATCAAAACCATCTTCTGGCTCGTTTTCCGTTTTACTGCACGTATTTCCTGTGTTCATATATTTCCACATCTGGGGACAGGGTGGGCTTAGTGAAAATTTTCAGTAACTCTTTTGTTTTTAAAACAATACATTTATGAAAGAAAGTCTTGTCTGGGCTTCATTAGCCAGGGCCTCCTCCTGTGGGGGTGAATGGAAATGACATTTAAAACAATTATTTGAACAGCTGCCAATCACTCTTAAAGGGGAAGGATTCCAATTAATAACCCTCTCCTAATCCCCTCGTTTCACCTCCTACGCCCCCTCAGCTTTGTCTACCTCTCCCTCTCTGGCTTTCCTCTTCCACTCTCCTCTCTGAGCTGGATTGCATGACGTCTCAACTCATTTGCTGAATGTTCTTTGCACTGGTTTGCGTTATTCATGTGCACTTTATTGGGGAGTTTTAGTCAGGACTGTTTGACACACGTAGAGAAATTACTTAGAGAGATGTAAGGCAAGCAAAGCTGTTTCAGTGACTGGAAGCGGAGCACATAGCAGATCCGCGAAGAGTGAAGTTGGAGGGTGAGCCGTGGTGAGGAACAGGTGGAGCAGTGGCATCAGCAACTTCAACAGTGCAACATATTTACTTCAAAGAGGTAAGCTGTGCCACAGGCTGTGATACTTCTCACTGACACGGAAGTTCAAACTGTGTTACAAGTATCTGAAAGTGGACATATGATGGTCTAAAGAGATAGTGGTATGCTCAGTGGGTAAATGTTTGGATGCACTGAACGAATGCTGGTGCTCTTGAAACTAATACAGACATTTTATCAAAACTCTACATACTTAAGCTACTTACTTCGCTTTTTGCATGAGTAAAATATTGTCTGTACATATCAAGATTTGAAATTTATTTTACTTACTTTTTTGGTTATTAGAGATGAGGCATAGTATTTAACATCATTGTGATGTATTAAATGTATCACATTTTTGTTCTTATAATTAGCCACACGCTATACCCACATTTTTTTTTATCTACAAACGTGCATTACTTACAAAGATTATATAACCTGTGTTGGAAACAGTCAATAGCAGCAAAAATCCTAGTATTTGTAGTTTCTAAAATGTATTTTTTACACTTTAAAGTATTTTATCCGTTCTACTTGACACATATTTGATCTCATTAAGATTAATTGGTTATGTGTTTACAGAATGAAAAGCAATAGAAATTAGAAATATCTACAGTTGAATGACAAAATGTTTTCTCTGCTGCATCTACTTCAGAACTCATAGTATATAACACCTTTCTGTTGTTACAGAGAGACTTTGAGATACACACAGTAAATGTCTCTTTGTGGGAAATGTGAAAATATGATCATTAATGTGAACACTGCAGTGCTGCAAGTGCCGTTTTTCATTAAAAACTTAAAAGGCTGGATTTAGAAATAGCTTGTGTGGCTTTAGTTTTAGTCAGCACACTTTTCATAATGCACTGTAGCTTTCAGAGTCTAAGACATAAACCGCACCTCCTGCAACTCCACAGAGAATAATCAAGTTTCATTGAATAGGGAGACAGAGAGTCATCTAAGGTAACCATGTGGTCTCTAACCTACTACTGTACCTTCAATCCTTCACTTGAACCTCTTTCTAACGAATGCAGGCCTGGGTGCGTTACCAGACGCTCGAATGCATTTATCACTGGATACCATGAGCATGGTGGATGACAGCTGCCTCTCACCCAGCAACTTCCATGAAATGGGGAAGGGTGGAGGCATTACTGCGGGGGGCCGCGTCCACAGCATTGATGTCATTCTAGGTTTCAGTAAAGACCAGGACCCAATGCTCAGTCCTGCTGTGCCCCCAGGACCCCCTAAAGTAGACATAGATGGTCTGACGGAGCCTGGGAAGCAGCAGGAGCCCCCATCTCACCCGTCCTACAGTGGACACCTTTCCTCTATGAGAAACAGCAACACAGACCAGCGGGAACAGTACCATGGTGAGTCAACCTGGGAATGCAGGCCTCCACCCTGGAAAAGTAAAGGGTCTTTATACAGTAATATGACCTTTAAGAACGCTTGTTTTACACCACACAAGTTATTCATCTTACTGTGTTTGAGGTTCTTCAGAATTAAAGTTATTGGGGGATGAAGACTAGGAATAGGATATTGATCATATATCAGCACCTCTTATCTAGAAAGCCTGCACTGGTAGAAACTTTGGGTTTGGTGTTCTGCTTATTTGAACTATGTAGCACAGAATTGATTTAGCTGCACTGAAGTTAGGATATTGATGCCTCTGGGCAACCATAATAAATCTTGACAGCTGACGCTGAAGTTATCAGGCCACCAACACGTGTTCGTGATCTTTCATGGTCCAAACGAAGCATTTTCAAGAACTGGAGTGAGCTGGTCAAATTTATCAGTATAAACTCTCTTTCTATTTTCAGGCTTTGAAGTGTTTCACATGAAAAAGGAAACACATCAAACAGCATATACAGAGCAGGCACTACAAAGATAAACCAAACCTTTAAATCTTATAACTTAAAAAGAGACGTATCTGACATAAACAGCCACTAAAACATAGATCACACAGAGAGGTAGATCAGAAACAAATCATCCACTAACATTAAATATAATCTAACTTGTTGGCTGTTGACTGTAGGGGTTACAGTTTTAAAAGTAACAAACCAAACTGTCTTTTTAGTAAAAAAAAAAAAGCCAGTAATCTGTGTGGATATGAGGGTTATACATGCAGTTGTTACTGAGTGTTTGTTTGGTATTTATTTGAATCATTGTGTGTTGGACCATGACTACTAATAATCTCTGCATGCAGTTTGTCACTCACATGCAGGTTCAGAATCAGTGTTTCACATAGCGGCGCTGTGTGGAGCTTGTTGCTTTATCTGAGTGAACTGTATGGGCTGAGATTGAGAAATAAATCACTGAACAAGATGGTGTAAGGGGTGTATGTCCCCAAGCTCAATCCCATCCCCTTGTGGAATTCCCCTAATCTTCTCTTCTGTGCAGATTAGATTGTGTAGTAGTTCATTCGGGTGATATTGTTATCGTCCTGTCTCGGAATCAAATTTATCACGTTTAATCTGAAGCTATTTTCACATGTGGGATCTGGCAGGTGGTTGGTGGTTTTGGTAGAAACAACAAAACAAATATCCGCACCAGAAAATGATTATACAGTATGTTATTCAAATTCAGCAGCTGAATCCTGGAGGACATTATTTTTTCTTGATTAACGTACATCAACACTAATGACATCACCCTTTTGTGTGCAACTATCCTGTGAAGTCAGCCCAGTTCCTCCTGAATGAGAAACTTTCAGTGTTTGGTGTCAGTCAGCCCCCCTCTCTGCGCTGAGATGTTATGCTGGCTGATAAACAGTGGGCAGCCTTCAGACTGTCGGCTGTGATGGGCTGACAGGCCAAGAGCTGGTCACTGAACCAGACCTGACCCGTGCCTTTGTCAGAGCCTTGCCTTTGTCATAGCTGCTTAATGAGAGGTGGATAAATGAACCCACAAAATCCTGCTTTGCCTTCGCCTCTGCTCTTGTTTGTCAGTTGAACGACCACAGTAACTCGCTCCTTCATCTCCATCAACACATCCTATTAACAGAAAGAAGCTCACGTTTACATACGTATTGTTAGTTATTTTACTGAGGCACAGAAAGTACAGTGAAGCTTATAGAAAAATGAGTGTGACTGACTTCAGGCAGTTATTTGAAATAAATAAATAAATAAATAAATAAATCTCACTTAATCACAGTGATTAACCTTTTATCACCTAGCAGCTAAACTGACAGATATTTTCCACGGTTGCTGATCAAGACTAAAAACTGTTAAAAGAGAGTCAGTATTGGATTTAACGCCATCGGATAGACACAAACACGAATCACATGCTCCTTAACTAATGGGTGAACAAATGGACGTATACGTAGTTTGTCTTGATCATAAAAACACAGAAGAAAATGACTGTAAATGTACTATCTGATGCCAAATTTCAAATTATTTTACTTGTAGTTGAAATAACTATTTCTAATTAGATTAAAAATCTAGGGCATTGCATTTATAATTCAAGCTCTGATCACTTTAATTCAGTTTAACTTTATTCAGGTGATTGACAACTTCTCCAACTCAGCTTGAATGATTCACTGCTTGATTCTGGTCTGATCCTGGCTGACAGATACTCTTGTAGAGTAACTGCTTCACCAAAACAACTGATCTAATCACCAGATCATCAACTTTGTACTTTGTATAATTAAATTATGTACTGGTTAGACTACGTCTAGTCTAGCCAACACTCTTGTCAGTGAACAGTAAGTTCTTAGTGGCTGAAGCATCAAATGTTGACAGAGCTGTGGACATTTTCATGTTTTGGATGCATTTTGGGATTGCATGTTTTTGTGGCTACTGCTTTAAATATAATTAACCAAGCTGGAATTTGTGATTTCATCCTTGGATTGCTAACAAATACTGTTACAGGCTTACGTGATGCAGTGGAAACAACAATGTGATTTATATTTCAGTCCAAAAAAAGAAACACTTTTGTTTCTTTTTAAAGACAGTTTACTTTTGGAGAAGATAAACACTGGAAACAACTTTGCTAAATCCGATTAGGAATGTTTTTTGGGCTTCATTGAAGTTCAGGGGATTGCTTGCTTCACTGACCTACAGTAGCCTATTGTTGCAGGTGTCAAACTAATGTCTGCTCTACTGGAAAGTCTCTCTACATTCTTCGTTTCAGTTAACCATTCTGCTTTCCCCTTCCTCTAACTATTAGCTTTTGTACAATACCTTCATGCTACACCTACACAATTTAGAATATTGTACTAAATTTACAGAAACTATTTTTTAAAAGTAATATAAAGAAAATAATAACCCCTATCTGATTTGTTGTTTTTGCCTGCTGAACAGATACTGGCTTATATGCAAACAAGTGTGATGAGGTACTGAGCGAGCTGAGGAAGAGTGTAGACAGTGATGAAAGCAAGTCTCCTGAGCCATGCAAAGATGATCCACCCAAGAAGAAACACAGACGCAACCGCACCACCTTCACCACCTACCAGCTGCATGAGTTGGAGCGTGCCTTCGAGAAGTCCCACTACCCAGACGTGTACAGCCGAGAGGAGCTGGCCATGAAGGTCAACCTCCCTGAAGTCAGAGTTCAGGTAAGAAGAAGTAAAACTTTACCAGTCAGCGTCACAAAGATCCCTTGGCACTTAAAAATGTGTCTTTAAGTGGGATGTCTTATTAAGAGTCAACTGTACTCTTGTGTTGGGCTGTTACATTCTTTGGGATGTCATTACATAATATTTACAGCAGCAGAACAATAACCAGACAGATAGATAGATTATTTTAGCATTAAGGTATTTTTGTCTAAGTGTTGAAACTTCAGATATTCATCTTGTCTTCTCACTCTGCACCTGCTGACAGTTAGCTTCAAGAGTTAAATCAGTGTGTTTCCAAATCATGACGAGCAATGAAGGAGAGCAGAAACACACCTTTGGCCTTTGGCTTGTCAGCATTCAGGTGATGTACTAGATAGTTGTGTGTGTTAAAACACATTATGTCAAGGTCACATAGAGTCATAACAACAAGTGCAGTCTTAATCAGGACACAATGCCTTCTTTAGAGGAACAAAATGACCAAGCTTAAGACAGGATAGCATCTTAAAGCCTAGTAAGAAGCAACTGAAGCTGACAAAAAGAGGCCGAAATTGAGTGCAAAACAGAAAAGCAACTGTCTTAAGGAATCTGAACAATAATTACTGGCACAAAGTGTAGTCAGTCAAATCCTGTGGTATTCACAAGTAGATGAATTTTGCTCAGACACCACACAATATTGTGAACACATACTACATGTGATGTAAGATTTCAGAGGTTCTTGCAGGTGTTTAAATACAACTTGTAGCTACTTAGGATGAGGACTCATTCCCAACCTGAAGAGAGCTGTGTCACGGTCAAACTGGCCCAGTGAATACTGAACTGAACGTCACAGACTGATGCAGTTGACAGAACAATGTCATCTCCAAAAAGCAGAGATGCAATTCTGAGGTGGAGGAGAGCCCAACTGTAGGTAGTTGGTCCTGCTCCACCTCCCACACCATCTCTGAACACTGAAAATCTATACATTGCTTGAAGACAAATTTTGACAAATCAAGTGTGATCAAAGATTGTGTACTTCTCCTTCATATATTGATTTATAACTTGATTTCATCCTCCAGGTCTGGTTTCAGAACCGCAGAGCTAAATGGCGTCGGCAGGAAAAAATGGACGCCAGCACCATGAAACTCCACGACTCACCGATGCTGTCCTTCAATCGCCCAGCACCAGTTCACACCAGCATGGGTCCAATGACCAACTCCCTCCCCTTGGACCCCTGGCTGACCTCTCCTCTTTCCAGTGCCACGCCTGTCCACAGCATTCCTGGTTTTATGGGTCCAGCTCAAGGCCTGCAGCCCAGCTACCACAGCCACAGCTTCCTTAACTCCTCTCCACATCCCCCTCATCCTCATCCTCATCCACATCCTCACCCTCACTCTCATCCTCATCCGTCCATGAGTCAGGGGATGCAGAGTATGGCCCCTCCTCCTTACCAGTGTCCAGCGCCGTATCCTGATAAATACCCTCTGGAAGACGTGGACCAGCGCAGCTCTAGTATCGCTGCGCTGAGAATGAAAGCCAAGGAACACATTCAGTCTATGGACAAGAACTGGCAACCCATGTGACTAGCTAACCTGGCAGTCCATGCGAGTGATGTGGGGAAAGGAAGGTGAAGCTTTTTCTTGGCTTTCAGGGTAACAGATACTGAGTACAATGTTGTAAAAGGCTGACATGTTTTTTACCTGCAGAACAAAGGAAAATGTTTCTGAACTGTGAAAACTGAGGATTTTAGGACTTTTACTTTGGACTTTCTTTTTATTTTATTTTATTTTATTTTTTTTTACAGTTTTGTCATCTCAAGGATATGAACCAGAACAAGTGAACTCTACAATGTTGTTAAATTGGTAAATTTAAACACAAATTACCAGACATCTGTTCTCTCTCTACAGTCTGTATATGTTTAGTGTCACCTTGGCTGCTGGAAATGCATATGTCTTCTTGGTCTAATCACTACTTCCACACTAGGAACCTCACACAGCCTCCCGTATTAACCACTGTTTATAACAAACCACAGTATTGTCACAGGGATGCTTCCTGGAGATTAAATTAATAAGTCAACTGATAGTGCAAGTATTTTTTTTAGCTGCAAACAAGCTGTGAACATGAAAAATAATTATTCCAAGCCTGCTGTAATTAATTAGTCGTTTGTTGTTGTTCGTGTCAAGGACAGCTGTTCATGAACACCCAGTGAAGGTATGAAAATCACCTAAATATGGGAATTATTGTTGTTCTTGTCACCATCAGAGTGATTGAGTCAGACAAAGCATGACAATCTGGTAGTTTGTGTTGTTACTAATTAATCCAATTGTCAAATTTTCATGGGTCACCTAATCAGAGTGTCAAAGTCTCAGTTTAATGTCAGAGCTGCTTTTAAAAAAATCATGACATGAAGACACAGGATGTTTCTCACTAATCAGTTAACTTTTAACATATGTTTTTTGTTTGTTTGTTTTGTTTTACTGGCTTTCGCCCATTAGATACTTTAGCCTGTTGCTGACATTCTGGCATGACTGAAGAAATGTGGGGGCTGAAAATCAGTGAGGCCTCCTGTCTCCTGTTGCAATCTACAGAGCATGTGAATCGTTAAATCATACAGAATAAAACAACAATAAAAGTCCTGCTAGGTAATTGTCTAGCAGGACTGTACAGAATCAGAGATATGAAGGCACCTTGTAAATGCACCAGGGCTGAGAATATACCAAATATAATCCTGCACAATTAAAATATTTTCTGATTTGTGCTGAGATGCTTTAAAGAAGGGAGGAAGGATGGACGTAAAAATGGAAAAGGAGAGGCCTAGTGAGCACAGTAACCCTCTTTTTGCTTGAGTGGCTGTTGGAGAAGAAAATCTGTTGGCAGTTCAGTGCTGGGTGGTTGCATGTACGTGCTGCGCAGCAGAAAGAGCCCTATGTGACGCGTCACCCCATATAGTTTAGTCTTTGTTCGGCACAATTGATCCAAGTGTATCGTCTTTGTCTGAAACTGAAGGGGGGGAAAACGGTCTGAGGCTGCACTAAATAGGCCCTTGTAACCATTTTGTCATAGAAGTTTTTTCTTTCTCAATCAAAAGAGGACAAACATGGATTGTAGCTGCTATGGTCATTAGTGACACAATGTTGTTTTATACCATCTGTTACAGAGTTAATCTAATCTGTGTTGAAGGTAAAGAAGATCAAACCTAGCTACAGTATGTTTTATAAGGGCAGTAGAGCAAAATCAAAAACATCAGTATTTAGTATTTTCATATTTTAGCATAAACAGGTAGCATCTTGTTATAAAGAATATGGGTTAAGAATAAGAATATGAGATGGCAGAAAAGTTTTATGCTTTTTTTACATTTTGAAGCAACTGGGAGAGAAAATCCTTCTTAAAGTGCAATTTCAGAAATGGACACAATAATGTTAAAGTAAAATATCACAGCCATAGAATATGTCACATTCTAGGGCTGTGATATTTTACTTTAACATTATGTGAAAGCTGTGCTGAGAAGTCATAGATACAGCTACAACAGTAGCAAGAACAGCAACTATATTTAGTCATTCCTTGTTAATTATAAAAATCCACAGTTTTGCTTCCAGAGGGAAAATGCAGTGTTACATCTGCTCATCGGCTTTCCTTGTTAATTTTTTTATGTTAGTAATGTTTAGACTCTCTATTGGACAATGCCAGGGCCTCACACCATAAAGAAAATGAGGATTACCTTGCACATTAAGAGCTCCTTTAGGATGCTACATAAATGTGACTTTGGATCAAGACTAAGCCAAAGGTTAGATAATGAACAAAACTGCACTAGATATTTGACAGTTTTTTATGTGAAAATGCACAGGATATTGGTTCCTGTACGGTTCCTGTATGTCATAGTCACAGTATCTGTCTTAGTGATATCATTTTATTTCTTTTTTTGGTGTTGTCTGGATAATTGATGTTCATATTCTGGAAAGAATGAAGATCTACTGAAATAAATATAGTTTGATAGAATATTTTTGTCCACTTTCTCACTGCAGCGCTTTCATGTTGACCTGTGCACTCATTCCCACAAAATCACTGTATTGTAAGACTTAAGATTACTGCAGTATAATCATTATCATCTGACGTTTTTTCTTTCCTTTCTGCTAACCCTTGTGCACAGTGTCTCTGTCATATAAGTGCTTTTTCTCTCTTTTGGACCCCTCCCAATCCTGGTTTGGTGGCAGGGTGCCAGCCTGTTAGGAAGATGAGACTCCAATCAATCAGGGCTTCCCAGGGGGGGCTCTGACCACAGGGCCTGGCTTCTTAATTGCCCCCAGGCTGGTCGACAGCCTCAGCCGCTGAAACACATGTTCACAGAGGGACCGGTGCCGCTTTGATAGCTGTCCTCTTCAGTGTATGAATCACTTTAATGGACAGATGGAAGCAAGGACGGACCTAACTTTGAGGGCCATATGGATAGACCAGTGTTTTTTGCATTACACAACAGTACTGTGTTGTTGGTTAGTTCCAGTGTTATCATTACATTGGAGTCACAGAGCTTGAATCCAAGCAAGTATCCAATTTTACCAAAAAGAACTATTCTATGATGCGTGAAAAGTTCAAAAGGTTGTTTTACAACGTTGTTTGCTTTTCAGTATTTTATGAAAAATGTACATGTTTAATGTCATTTCCAGCAACATAGAATAGGATTTTACAATCATAACTTGAGTAATTGTTTTACAATATGCCGTGAAGACAACATATTGTCAAAAAGATGGTTAGAAGAGTCTTTTAGGCTTCAGAACACCTTTAAAACTGTTGTTAGCAATCTTTAAAAAATCAATGCTTAACTCTTAATTCAAATGTAATGGTAAAAGAAGAAGCCCCAAAGTAGTTTCTGGTATGAAACGCAAGTAAAACCAGTAAATAAAACAGCAGGCATCATGAAAGTAGCATTTTTTTTGTTTGGGGTGGCATGATAGCTCAGTGGGTAGAGCAGTTGTTTTCCAACCCAAGGGTCAGTGGTTCGATTCTCAGTCCTAGCAAACTACATGTTTTGGTGACGGTGAAGATACCGAAACCCCTTAGTAGCACTGACCCAGAACTAGCAGCTGTCCAAACAACAATTTCCACAAGGGGATCAATAAAGTATCAATTATTATTATTTTATGATTATATTAATCACAGTTGAGATTCAAGAAACTTGTAGCACTTTTACTACTTTCACATTTAAATTTTAGTTTAATGGATCATTTCTCAATTGTATTCTCATAGAGCTGAACTAACATTACATGGTGTGAATGAAAAAGGGAAAAAACAAGAAAGAAAGAATGAAAGGAGGGACAGAGAATATGAGGAAGTCAGAGTGGAAGAAAGGAAAAAGAGAAACATTAAGAAAGAGATTAGGCTGGAGAAAAGTGTGGGAGTGAGAGAGACAGAGAGAGAGTGGAGGGGAAGAGAAAGAGGGGAGGGCGGGTGAGGTGGCTGCTCATCAGAGTTAATGATGTAGAAAATCCCCCAATTAGAGCGTTTTCCTGTGTTGCAGGATGAGTTCAGAGCGGGGTCCTCTGACAGAACAGGGATTAGTACCCGGGCCGGGCCGGGCTGAGCCAGGCCTGAACAGACACTAACTAACTGCTGGACATCTTGGCACTGTTCAGCTGAGGCCGGATCGGGGTTATAACCACAGCCAGGGGCCAGGGTAGGCATGCGTTGAGCTGGAGTGAGTGGCACAAATGAAAGCATGGGAAAAAGAGCAGCAAATGTGAGCTGAATAAAATTGTAGACGCAACTTTTGTACATTAGTCTTTATCTTGCCTTTTATCAAGTCCCTGAACTTCTCTAGAAGGAAGCCACTTTCCAAACTTATTGAAATGTATATAGTGTCTGAATAAAAACTAATGTCATTATTAATTCAACTGTATATATTGCAAGAGTACAAATGCATCTTATTAACATTGTTTCAGCTCTTTGCTCCATCTGTTCCCACAGCATTACACATGAGCTCATCCAAAACATAACCTAATCTAATCTGGACATCTGGATTGTACAGAAAATCACAGATTGTTTAATGTTGAACAATAAATCACAAGATGGCAAAAATGTTTAGTCTTATTGTGGTAACACAGGAACACAGCTGTTAATCCTCTGATGTTTGGGAAAATATGTTAGAACATCAATAGAAGCAAAATGGTTCATATGTAGCAAAAATGCAGAGACTTAAGTCTTTGACTGCAGTCAGATTTATGCCATAACAAAATATTCTAAATGTGCATGTAACTTTCACTACTATAAATACTTATGACTCCTTGGAAACAGGCCTGATTGTAAAAAAAGCACCCCCAACTCAAAAGACTTTGAGCTGCAGTTTGATAATAAAGACTGAAAACTAAACACAGATAACCTTGCAAAATTAAAACAGAGCAACAGCTTTCCAAAGCATGTGTTTGTAAGAATTCTCATAAATAATGCAAAGTCATAAAGTGTTTTCACTTAGTATATTGCATGAACATTGTCATGTTTTGTTGTGGAGTTCAACCCCCTAACTAAATTACAAATAGGAAAGCTGAGAGATTTAAAGGAAGCTCTAGCTCACCTCTGCTACACAGTTTCTGTGTTTATTAAGAAAAACTGATTCCCTATTTACTAATTGATTAATTGTGCGGTCTATTATTTCGGTCCTGCGCCCTAGTAGATCCGAATGTGCCACGGCTGGAGTTAACAGTCTTATTGGAAAGACGCGTTCCTTGCAAAGGATAATTAAGTGAAAATAGCAGAATTAATTGGGTTTGATTAAGAGAGCTTTTGAATGGGACACAGCTTTTTCGCATGACATAATTAAAGGTCAGTTAAGGGGTGGGTGGGGGGATTTGGTTGTTGGCGCCAGTGTTATGTGGGTGTGTCTGTGTGAGAGATACAGACAGAGTGTGTATGTTTGTGTGTATGTGTGGGGGTGCTTCCTTAACACTTGCACAACTATGTTGTGTGTCTAATGTGGTGTAGGTTTGTATAGGGGCACTCATCAGCAAACACACAGCAAAGTTCACAGGAGGCTCTCTGTGAGCTCAGTGTGTGATTATTATCACTACACTTACCAGCATTAAAGGCACAGTGCTTAGTCTTTTGTCATAGCTGCACGGTCGTTAGCAGAGCTGAGACTCTGATGGTGGTGACAGAAGAGTGCATTCAGCAGTGTTTTTGGATGAACACAAACCACGTAAACACCAAAATAATTTTTATTGCATGCACACACACACACACACGCACACACACACAAACACAAACACACACCATTGCTAATCCTGTTACAGTATAATCTAAAATATGAGGGAGGGCAAACAACAGATCTAAAAATATGTCTGAACTGTCATGAACCAAACCAGACTTCACACTTGATTAGATGATCTGACATTTCATTAAAAGTCTGCAGCTTTCTTCTGAAGAAGTGTCATGATTTCACTGTTTAACTGTTTGTTTGTTTTTTATTTGTGCATCAACAACAACATACAACACAATGTAAACACAATATAGATTATAGACCTGGACTATGATAGAAAGTGGGTGTGGGGATAACAGATAATACACTTCACACACATTCATACTCTATGCCTCATTATTGTTCTGGCTAATCTGCTTCAGTGTCACACAATAATCAGGAATCCTAGAATCCAGTGCAGTGGATTAAGTCACTTAGATCACCGAACAAGTAGTTTACCAGAAGCAGCTTCAGCTCGACAAAGCTGTCATTATTTCCTTTTAATTTGATGATTACACTTTCCAGGGAAAAACCTCTACAAGTCTCTATTCCATGGTGTTACAGGAGGTTTATCACAGATTCTTTCAAATAATACACAATTACTTGCTGAAACAAACCAGTTTATCCAGCAGTTTAGAAGTCCAAGGTTATTCTATACGGTACCCTTATTAAAAAGCAGTTTCAGATCTTAAAAAAATTCACTGTTTTGAGGTTGTATTAATGTATTGGTCTATGTGCTGCCAGATCTCCATTGGAAGAGATGTTTCTAACATTAATAGGATTCTGACTCTTTAAATATATATATATTGCATCTCATTGTAAACATACTGCAAAAAACAGTAAATTAAGGTGCAAGAAAACTACGTAAATTTAAGAGAAAGAAAATCAACACTTTTGGAAGCCAAGTATAGATTACACCATGTCTGGAAAGTTTGAAAAAAGAACTAGTATGCCCTCTATGTGTGAAAGGCTGACAGGACAGGGACCTTACCCTCACTCCCTTTTACCCTGTATTTCACAGTTTCAGTGAACAAATGAGGAATATAAAAATAAAAAAATAGTTTTTTTTTAAAAATAGAGTCAAATACAAAAAATTCAAAGGGTAAATAGTATCAATCAATTAAACTTTTGGCAAAAAAAATTGCCTAAATGAATAAATGATAAGAGGGATTGTTAATTAAATCGAATAATCAAAATAAATTTAAATTCTTACAGCTGTATAAACATCATCATTTAGGGAACATTTGCATACAGTACATCTAAGAATTATAAGAAAAAAATGAAGAAGAAAAAACAAGTAACAAGGTATGGTGTTCACTGTCCGGTAGGCGAACTGGTAACTATGTGTGTATGTGTATGTGCAAATCTTCATTGTAAATATTAAAACGTGCAATATCGGCACCATTTTGTCTCCATTTAGAGAAAACGAGAAAACTCCTCTCGACAGCAAAGACTGAAGCATTTCCGTGTTTTGATTTCAGAGTCATACGTCACACAAAATCCCACAATGCAATTTCATTTCCACCTCAGCTCACCTCACCTAAGCTAAGTAAATTAGCTTACATCTGAGAGTGAATAAGTTTAAAATTCACGCCTAAACTCAGTTCATGTCTCCGGCAAGTGCTGTTCCCGGTGTTTGTCGTTTGGGTGGAGTACTCAGAAACGATTGTATGTATGCTGTCTTTTGGAAATATGATTTAGTTAGCCACTAACTAAGTTAGCTATTGCCAGTTATCATTAGCTAGCACTTCTATTTATTTACTATATACATGGCATGACATGACATTTCGATGATATTATACATCTTTTTACCATGCGCTTCTTTCAGCGGAACTATCATAGTTGAAAGTTTGACATTTCATAATTGAGTTATTGACTTTTACTGTATAAAACACGATAAAGTATTCCACAGTCTTTGCTAACTTCACAAACCTTCATCTTTCTCTCCATAATACAGCAACAATAACATTTACGGTTAGCCTATGGCCTGGGATCTGGGATTTAGCTTAGGATGGATCCAGAATATGACCATCGCCTCTTCCGCCAAATCAAAATTCAAAGTGACAACTTGAGTCTAGTTGTGAGTCCTCTCTTTCTTTTCTCATCTCCAGTGTTAGTTGTTTTTGTGTTGTCCTCAGTAATGTCATATGTTGCACTCCTGCACTCACAGTTAAATATAATTTCTTCTTTTCTTCTTTTCTTCCAAAACCTGACACAGAATGTGCACAGGCGAATGTCTAATGGTTCCCGGTTATTCTCACCCAGTAAGCTTGGAGACAGATTCATTCCAACCAGAGCAGGGGCCAACTGGAATATCAACTTTCACAGGATTAATGTATGAATGCATTGCGTGTAAAGAATGGACCTTCCATTTGTAACAGAAAAATAGCATTGACAGTTTGTGATTTTTAATTAGGAAACTGAGAAGTCACCAAGTCACAGCAGAAAACCAAAGGATGCCTCTTCAGATAATAACAAAGGTAAACAAGTTTTGCAAGTTATTTTAAAAATTCCATTATTTATTATGTGCACTTTGCAGTTTCAAGCTCATATAAATTATACTTTCGTGCATATAGCAGACAGGCTGGCCTACACTGCTTTGCTGGAAAATGAGCTGCTGGGTGCAGGAATAGAAAAGATCCAGGACCCTCAGACACAAGACAGACGTCTACAGCCATCCAGGAGGAGTCTCTTCACTGTATGAACATTTAATCTTAAACTACATTTATACTGAATTATGCAGCACACTTGTTTAAAAACTGAGACACATAAAATGCTTTTACAGCAGCGGGGACAAAAATATAGAGCAGAACACCACTTTTCTGTCAGACTACAGTTTTTCTTCAGTGGTTTATGTTATTTTAATAAGGCTAGTAGATATGATGGTTTCTGCTTGTGTTCTTTACAGTATTCACTAGGTATTAAAAGCTTGTCTCCAGATGATGGCACCAACATCTCTCCCTACTCCCTATCAGTTGTAAGCAACAAAAGGTAGAAGCACAAAAGATGAGCACTCTCTTAATGTTGGTCATGTGCAGAGATGCATTACATTAACATATCAGGGTTTCAAAATGTTCAACTTTTATTGTTGCAGTCAGAAATTGTTGCGTTCACCAAGGAAGCCGACTCGCAAGATCTCAAAGATCCCCTTTAAAGTCCTCGATGCTCCAGAGCTGCAGGATGACTTTTACCTCAACTTAGTGGACTGGTCGTCTCTTAATGTGCTCAGTGTCGGGCTGGGTACATGTGTTTACCTGTGGAGTGCATGTACTAGCCAGGTATTATTTTAGTATTTTGGGGAATTGTTTAGGTACATTTATAAAAACATTTTTTGAAAATGTAATGTACTAGTAAATTACTTGATGAACTGTCCTCAGGTAACGAGGTTGTGTGATCTGTCGCTGGAGGGAGACTCTGTCACATCAGTTGGGTGGTCAGAAAGAGTAAGTACACATAGCTCCCTGCCTACAGGATTGTCAAAATGGATTTTTGCTTGAGCTTTAGTCGTTATTGTTAATAAGAGATTCCTCATATTTTTAGGGTAACCTGGTGGCTGTGGGGACTCACAAAGGCTATGTTCAGATCTGGGATGCCGGTGCTGGCAAAAAACTCTTTTCCTTGGAAGGCCACACAGCTAGAGTTGGTGAGGACCTTTGCTGTTGTTTTACATTAGTTATAAAGAAGATTAACGGGAAAGAAGATAAATGAACTGAAAACTGGGCACAATCGGGATTGAGTTGAACTCTGGCTTGACATATCCGATTTAAAAAATATATATTAAGATTGTGCATTTTAGTGAAATATTAAGTATGACCAAGCTTGAGTTAACCGTTACTCTGTTTACAGGAGCATTAGCATGGAATGCAGACCAGTTGTCTTCAGGAAGCCGTGATCGTATGATTCTTCAAAGAGATGTGAGGACACCTTCACTGCAGTCAGAGAGACGGCTACAGGGACACAGACAGGAAGTGTGTGGCTTAAAATGGAGCACTGACCATCAGCTGCTCGCGTCTGGTGGCAATGACAACAAGGTAAAATTATTTTTATTAAACCTGCTTCTGTCTTTGCACATTCACTCATTGTGCTTACTGATGAGGATTTGATTTGTCATCTCAGCTGTTGGTTTGGAACCACTCCTCCCTAAGTCCAGTGCAGACATACATGGATCACCTGGCTGCAGTGAAAGCCATTGCCTGGTCCCCTCACCAGCATGGCCTTCTAGCCTCTGGAGGTGGAACTGCAGACCGGTGTATTCGATTTTGGAACACTCTGACATCACAGCCGCTGCAGTGTATGGACACCGGTTCTCAGGTCTGCAACCTAGCTTGGTCCAAACATGCTAATGAGCTGGTGAGTGACTCCAGATTTACAGATTTACATTTGCTGCCTTTATTCAATCAAGTTAAAGTTAAAGAAACAGTTGTCATTAAGCTAATACTTTAATTTTTAAGCATCCAGATGAAGATGATAGAACGTTTGTGGCAATGATTTAGGAGTGTTATAGTGCCCAATGGACAAATCCATGCATTCAGTTATTTATTAATTATTTTATGTTTGTAATTTATATCAGTTTACAAGGATTGACATTACTCTCAATTTTGATAACTGACACTGCATATTCATAATACTGTATATTATATATAGTATATTGCTAATGGGTCCAGGAGTGGCTATACTTTTAAAAACACTGTACATGTTACTTGTTATACACTGGAACATTTCAGTACATCATGGTTATACCAATAGGTATCTTCTACAGAATCTAGTGATAGCGATTCTCAGAATTAGGGTGTGCAGTATCCTTGCATTCCATATTTAATTGTCAGATAATATTATATAATTTGTTAATAGTGAATTACACAAAGGCCCGTTTGAAATATAACATTGTCTCTTCTTTTAGGTGAGCACTCATGGTTACTCTCAGAACCAGATCTTGGTGTGGAAATATCCAGCTCTCACTCAAGTGGCCAAGCTCACAGGACACTCCTACAGAGTGCTCTACTTGGTCAGTATGTGTTATCTTTCTAATAAGAATGTGTTGTTGTCTAAATGGAAAAACTAGCCATCTGTCCAATTCATAAAAAAAATATTTCTTTACATATTAGGCAATGTCTCCTGATGGTGAGGCAATAGTGACAGGTGCTGGAGATGAGACCCTACGCTTCTGGAATGTATTTAATAAAACACGATCCACAAAGGTGAGAAAACACTTCTTGGGAACAGTTTTCTGTCATTACAAGATCTCTTAATATGTGCACGATAATTAACCATCTTTCTTTGTCTTATGTTGCAGGAATCTGTATCAGTATTAAATCTATTCACCAGAATACGGTAACTTTAGGCAAATATTAAAAACGTTTTTCAGTGGATTCTGACATCATCACTGGACAACTCTTAAACATGGTGCTAAGGACACACAGAACAATCAACATTTTTTTTTCACAGAGGAAACGGCAATGAGAACAACATACTTTTTGTGCTCACAGTTGTTTGGAAAATTATTTTTGACCTGTTCTTGCTCTCATTAATAATGTACTTTTTACTCTAAAAAAGTAAAAAATTGGTTTATTTTAATTTATCTTGCATTCTCAACAAAGAGGCCTTATATAAAAATATGATACCGTCATTGTGGAATCTGAAATGTGGAGAGTTAAGTTTTAGATTTTGATTAACTGAGGTGTTATTTGTGGGACGGCGGTGCAAGCAATGCCTCTACACGTTCTTCTCAGGTTGAGAAATACACAAACTGTACAAGTATGAAACAATGCAGCTAAGCTCCCGGCTACCAGTTAAGTAATGCAGTTTAGCTCCAGCTTTTCAATAGTAAAGTCAGTTTCTTATAAGATTTTTTTTAGTCTTTAAAATGTAGCTGCCACTTAAGCCACGTGAGTTGTTTTCACTGTGCATTCAGCTCTTCACACTTATTCAGATGCTCCTTAAAATTTTAGTTACATTACAAGTAAATAAGAAATCTTCACATCACAGTAACTTTGAATCATTCATTCCTACACTCACATATAAGCTTTATTATTTAAAAAGATCACAAGACTTGGGTACATTAATTATGCATATTAATTGAAAGAGTTTAATACAGTTCAGATTTTGTGCATTTTTTCATTTTTCTTTAGATTTTTAAAATTTTTTCCAGATTTTTGCATTTTTGGCCTCATGCACAGGTTTAGGAGAAGCAACTAATTTTCTCCTCCAACAAAATGTCTTCTTAATTTCTTCTCACTTCTTCTCACACCCACACTTTTCACTCTTCATAAAAAATATTTTTCTTAAATTAAAGAAAACACAAATACGCACAATGTGACACTGGAAACAAAAAAAAATGGTGTAGGAGCCTCACAGTGACTGGAGTCCCAAGCAACAGAGTTATTGACTCCAGAGATAATTGAAACCAGGATTTTCAGGGGAAAACTGAAAAATGGACATGTTTGGTGGACGCCCTGATTCCCACATTTTTTCCAAGTCTCACATTTTAAAACTTTGAGTAATAGAAATTACAATAAGCCAGAGTTTGAGAGGTACAGTACATCCTAGCCTAATCCCTGTTTGAACTAGCTGTAAATGAGCACTTACAATCACCATGATCTTAAATGTTTAATTGCTGTTGGACAGAGATAGCAGATTCAGATCAGCTGATTAGACTACACATAAAAATAAAAACAAACTGTCAAGCACACTCCTTCATACGGTTAAGACATTAATGCAAAGTTTATTTTGTCCTACCTTTTCCAACAATGCAGCTCGGCTTCAGGTTTGCAGCAGCCAGCAATGCAGTCTAATCCTTGGGACAAACAAGGATTTTCAAAATCAACATAAAAAGCAATCCCACTGCTGTTTCTTCAGAAAATACATTGCCTCATTTATTTAAAGTTTTTATTATATGATAAAATATATATGAAGAAACAGTTGATTTCTGTCATACCAAGGTTGAGTTAGTTTTGCTCCTGTGGAGCGAAAGTTGCAGTCGTTGTACATTTTTTTATTGCTGCATTAAATAATCCACAGGAATTGGTTGCATTAAGTTTGTGCAGCGTATTTACATTAAATAAAGTTTTCTGTGTTAAGAACGACCGACCAGCGGCGGCGCTACGTCAACCGGACATACTGACCGGAAGTGACATCAACGGGCGGGAAGTTGAATTTTTGAGTTTTCAGTTCCTGATCATAAGTGTCATCACTAAGTTAATATATGTGCTTTAAACTTAAGAAGCATCTTCCACCCAAGCAAAGTAAGTTAAATGACTGTCGCTCGCTAAACTCAAGCAGAGGTAACTAACGTTAACGTTTGTTGAAAGGGACAGTAGCTAACATAGCTTGTTGTTGTCGCTAGCTCGTTAGCTAGCTACAAGTAGTCTCCTGCCAGGATGGCGGACAGAAATCTTGTGCAGGAGTTGAAACGCTGGGCGACAGAGGAGTTCAGTCTTCCCCCGGACAGCCTGCCGAGTGACAGCTATTTTAAAACGTGGGTATAGGCTTGTCTTTACTTTTTGTACTATTACAGTCAAAGAGGTACAGATACTCAGAGCTGATGCTTCATTTGCAGCGTTAAACTAACTTAATTCGACGTTAATGCTGATAACTTGTTTTCCAGACTCTGTGTTGGGTCAGGGAAGTCAATATGGAAATATGTCATCCAACACGTTTTTCACCAGAGGTTAGTCTTTACATTGTCTTGCTGTTCTGCAGCGTACTGATCAACTTATTTTTAGTGGGTAGTTCACAACACAAGGTCTTTCACTGTTTCCTTGTTCTTCCAGGAATGTGAGGATCATGCGTGGCAATCTCCAATGGTATCCTTTTAAATTTTGATTTTTTTTAATGTCCTCTCTAATGGCCACATTAAGGCTTGACCAGAGAATACTGATGTCAAATCTTCGGCACAGTACGTATTCTTCAGGCCATAATGGCATGTCCATGTGTACTTTTCAGTAATTTCCGAGACATTCGTTTTTTTTTTGTCGGTATATTGTATAGTTCCTTTGCCCCCATTTGGGAAATATACATGCTGTCATTGCATGCTGAGATGGCACATAAAGGTTATGTTTTCTTGTGTGTCCTAATGCTTACTTGTTGTCCCTGGTTCAAACCTGGCTTTGGTCGAAATCCTATCTGTGCTCCATCACACTCTGTTTCCAGTGAAGTGACGTGTGCTGTGTTAGAAATACCCCTAAAATAATTTGAAATGCTGGTGTGCCTGGTATCACTCAATGTACACTGAATTCTCTTTGCCTTGTTTGTTTAACATTTCTGTAGTAGTTTCCTTGACATTCTTATTTCAAGGTACAAAGTTCTTCAAGACAAAGAGGTAGCTTACAACTTTGCCAATTCCCCAAGTCAATGGGGAACTCAATGTAATGTACAAATAAGGAATATTTGATTTTAATGAGACAAAACACTGATTCAATGAAATGTTTTCTTTTCTCTTGGTATTTGCTAATACTCAGTTGAAGCAGACTGAAGGCCAGAGTAAGGCTGCAAAGCAGAGAGAGCTTCAGAGGAAGGTCGAGCAGCTTAGAGCCGAAATCAGTCACCTGGATTCTCAGATCAGTGGAACAGAGGAACAAATGGCAACACAAGGTTAGTCCATTAATGGAAACTGGAAATCATTTGGGCAATATTAACATTGTCAGGTTGTCAAGACTGTATTTTTGTTACTTTATGTAAAATGCTGACTTGTTTATGGCAAAGATGTTGGATTTATGTTAAATTTTAATTATGACCATATTATTCCTTTAGCTTTTGTTGAGGTTATAAAGAGATTGTTGCTTTTTCCATGCATCTATTATTTGTAGTAAAGTATTACATTCGTGTTTTTTACTCATTACAGAGCAGTCAATCAGTCATACTTGGGCCCAGGTAGAGGACAGCCAGCGCAGAGAGCTGCTTCTACAGGCCTTCAGGAACCGCTGCATCTTGGGCCGCGAGGTGCTATCTGGTGACATACAGAAGATCAGTGAGCATTGTCAGGCACTGGGACAGATGGCCAGGTAAGGCAATAATTTCAAAGCTGAAGTGAAATTGATTTTTGTGAATTTAGATTTATAAAGCCTGTAGCAGTTAATTTGAACTTGAACGTAAGTACTGGAGTGTGTATTGCAGAAAAGCAGAGATCGAAGTGCTGTTTGATGACAAGTCATCTAGCAGCAGTGGTGGTGACAGCTTTAACTCCAGAGCTACAGCAGAGGCTCAAGTCCTGGTAGGAGTTGACCAGCCATTATTTACTCAAATCAAATAATCATAAAAGAAACAAACTAAATAATTGGGTTGTTATTTTCTCCCGTTAGCGTGTAGTGAAAGAACTGTGTGATGACAGGGTCCACTTCTATCAGTCTTTACAAGAGAGTGAACTGAAAACAGCAAACACTGCACCCAAACAGTAAGATCTACAGTGGGCTCACTAATTTAAAAAATCAGCTATTCACAAACTGTTTATTAGAATATTCTCAGTGTCTTATTTCTTGAATTTATCACTTCTTTCTATTTACCTCTCAGTGTGACTTGTGAACAGAGGACTGCTATGTTTCAGTACTGGTTGAGTGCTGTAGAGGTTAGTGTAATTTGATGGAATTTTACTAAATATTTTTGTTGGGTACTGGTTGTGTATTGTGTGTCTGTTTAGCACCTTTAATTTTAACTATAAAGTAACATGTTAACATGTTAATATCATCAGAACCTGCTGGATTGTTATCCTCCAAACCACATCCTCTCAGCTTTACAGTATTTAGCTTCAAGACAACAGAAGGAACTAGAGGACAAACTGGCTTCTCTGGATGTGACACGGGATGTGACAGCTTTACGGTATAGCAAACTTCAACATTTTTACAATGTTTTCTTATTCTTTAAGTCACCTAAAATTCCAAAGCTTTTAATGTTACTGTATTTATCTGGCATTTTAATTGCAGGTACCGTTATGAAAGCAATCACCTCCTGGACGTGTCAGCAGAAGAGGATAATGAGTTGCCACCGGTTAAAACCCTTTTACAGGTGCTACAAGAACACTGTAATATAATATTCAGGAAGTTCATAGCAGGAGAAAATATTTGTTTCTCGACATCTGTGATTAATAGACTTTTTATTAGGTTTTCAAAAACAAACAGGTTACAGTATTTCATAACAGGTCCACAGAAAAAAATGTAATAGAAGGCACAAATAAAACTGACACAACATAATATAATGGAATATAATTACATAACAATGATCTGTCAGTGAATGCAAATGATCTGTTGTCCATTCCACAACCACTTTAGACCATATTGTATTAATTCAAAGAGATTCCAATGAAGCCCTCCATTTCTGCAGTGTCTTAGCTTTTCCAGATTAGAAACTTTGGAAATTTGGAAAAACTTTTATACATGGGAATAGAAGCAGGGTTGTCTCTAACTCACTTCACCATGATGACTTTTCTTTCCAACACTAAGTGATTAGACAACTTCATCATGTTGTTTGAAAGAGTCAGCGACATTCCAAAGCAGACATAACGGTGGATTCGCTGACACCTGCTGACCTATATGTGTGCTTATTGCCTTCTGGAATATCTGAATTTTATTACATTCCCACATGATTTGATTTGAGCTTTTAGTGATCCAAAAATTTTTAATTTACCAGTCTCAAAGAACCTGCTCTTTGCTAAAGTGCAAAGTTTGACCCCGTCCCTCTGATAGCTCTGTGTTGTCTACTAGAGTTGTAAGGGCATTGAGTTGATGAGTGTTTTTAAACATTTTCTTAATTTTTTCTGTGCCCAGTGATTAATACATTTTTTATTCATGCCATTATGTATGTGTTGTTCCAGGCTGCTTGGGAAGAGGTGGAGCAGAGTTTAGTGGAACTGGCCCAGACTCGCTCCAGAGTCCAGCAGCTCAAAAACCAGCTGTTGACCCGCAAGAAGGAAGCTGAGCAGGAGGTGTCTGGTATTGCAGATGAAGTCCACAATGATACCATGGCACTGTAAGTCCACACACTTAACATTTTCTCTGCAAAATATGTAGTCAGATATATCAACCTCTTCCTCAGTATTTAGGGTCCTCGTGCTGAAGAGGTTTAATAAGACAAATAAGACATCACCTGAGGAATTTTCTATTCTGTATTAACTCAGTAGTAGTGGAACTTCAAACCGCATCTGACACATTATTGTATGTATCCTATTAATAATATACATAGTCTAGGAACGTCCTGTTATAGACATAAGGAATCAACAAAAGGTGTTTAGTTTTTGTGTTCGTATTTACAAAAACGTTGTTGCAAACACTACTTTCAGCTAATAATCAAATTAGAGAATGCTTTGATGTGGGCCAGGGGTAGGCAAGCCCGGTCCCACTTACAGCTGTTGATCAACAGAAGCTGCTAGTGCAAGGATGGTTGGAATGGTTGCGACTCTCTAGGACTGGGCTTGCCTACCCCTGATCTGGGCAAATAAAACGAGAGAGTGCGAGAGATTTATTTCTTGATCTGTTTTTACATTGCTGTCAGGTCAGCTCTAGAGCTGGAACTCCAGTGTGTGATGCAGGCGGCAGCCAGAGATCACATCAGAGACTGGTGTATCCAACTTGACCAGCAGACCAGAAGCCAACAGGAGGCACTCCGAAACCTCCGCAGCCAGTGGCAGAGCATCCTTGACTTCAGACAACTAGTGGTGAGTGAATTGATAAAATGAGATCTCTCATATGTTTTGCTAATGTCTCTGTCAGATCAAGCACTTTCTTCTATAAATTGTGTCTGTAATTATGTAGGAAATGAGGATTTTGTTGTGTTTGCTATTGGTGTCTTGATTTGCCAAAATGAGAATGCAGATTATCAATATTCAGTATTTCTGTAACACATCACTAATTGTGTTTTATTGTTGTATTTGTGCAGGCTCTCAGGCAGGAGCAGATCAGAGGTTTGATTAAAGGGAACTCCACGGCTAAGACAGATTTGATCTGTCTGCACAGAGAAGTAAAGATGCTCTTTATCTATCACCCTGAAAAAGAGGGGTTATATTCTTCAAATAAACATTTATTTTACAATTTTTGAGTTTATCTGTGCAATTGTTTTGTTTCAGTTACAGGAATTTGTCCAGGGTCAGCTGGCCCCACAGTTTGAAGATGTCACTTGTGCAGCCAGCAATTTAAGAAACTCGATTTCCAAAGAGGCCAAACAGTTGGCAACAGTTTCACTTCTTGCTCTGGACCGGAGGACATTTGAAGGGTAATAGAAAATTCTCTGCTACTTAAAGGGTAAAAAAAAAAAGGGTGATCCAAAAAAGTAACACTTGTTCTGTTATTTCAGAATTCAAAGAATCCCTTCATCGTGGTTGTCCATCCATCGCTTGCAGTCTCCAACCTTCAGTAGTTTGTGTCAGAACTTGGCATTCCCACTGTACAGGGTGAGTGTTGATCCATTATTTTTTCTATGAATTGTATTAATCATCCTTTGTCATCTTGGCCAGATAAAAACTATATACTGAAGGTGTGTTACTTTACTTTACTTTACTTTACTTTACTTTACTTTACTTAGCAGACGCTTTTATCCAAAGCGACTTACTCAGTTAGCACTGAGTCATGTCACTTCACTTCTTAAGTCAGCGATTCAGTCATCTCCACAGCAAGAGTAGTGTTTCATGTCTTTTTTTACATCTTGTGATTAAAGAACTAGTGGCTCAGTAATTTGTATTTCTTGCCTCCAGTGTTTATATTGCTTCTCAGAATCTGGCGTAGCTACTCTTTAATACCATTTACCACACATACCAATTTAACAAAAAGAAATATTGCGGAAATGTGGATGTGATGTGTGACTGTTGACTTGCTGTATTTGTATAGGTAGAGCTAGCAGCTCCTACAGTTCATGCCGCTCATTAAATTCCACATGCGCAGTGTGGTTTTGATTAACCTGCTGATTGTCATCACTTGATTTCAAACCTCTCAGTAGCATTCATGAAAATCTGTTTCACCGCACAGCACCAACATCTAGACTTTTCTGAGTTTGCTTCTCATGGATATCTAGCAGTTTTACAGTAGTTTTTGCATGCATTTTATTTAATATACTTTCTTCTCATTTGCTCCTTCATACACCTAAGGCTCCTGAGGAGTTGTGTTGCCAGGCACGTTCCCAGAAGCTTGAGTTGCGTTTTCTTCGTCAGTTACTGCAACTTCACTCTGCCACTCTGCTGAAAATACAGAAGGAAGCAGAGCAACTCCATGCGTCTGATCAAAAAGGTAAATAAGGAACTGACTGAGGAACTGAGAGAATGTTTTTATCATGATTAAATACATAATTAGTAACAAGTGTTGCATTTGGCTGTTTGTGCACATGCTGCATATAATGAATAATTTGTTATCTAGGTTTGTAGAACTGATAGTGATATATGTTAACAGTTTTTTTAACATCATAGCTACTGTTTGTCACCACTATGCTTCTTAGCCTTGCTGTCCAGAGTCATGGAAGAAGATCAGAAGCTTCTGAAATCTCTGGTACCAAGAGTCAGAGGACTCACCCAACGTTGTGCACAGGGCCTTTCCTATGGGGACCAAGTCAAATCTGCCATCTCTTACTGGTGAGATGCATTTTCAAGAGTAAAACAATTAATGCTTCACATTTAGCATTTCCTGGTGTCTTGTTTCCCTTCAAAGCCGTCTATAAAGGAGAATTCTTTTATTATAAGATAAAATAAACCT
The DNA here is from genome assembly GCA_032353495.1 of Ctenopoma kingsleyae. NCBI lineage: Eukaryota > Metazoa > Chordata > Actinopteri > Anabantiformes > Anabantidae > Ctenopoma > Ctenopoma kingsleyae. Next base: position 12,297,810 of record JAUBNQ010000020.1, on the reverse strand, counting down.
TTATTAGTCTCACAAGTGGGACATTTGCATTGTTACGGCAGTACAAGGGTAAGAGCAGCAGAGAGTTAAACTACAAGTAAGGTAAAAATCTGCCTATTTTCATACTTTCATTGTTCAGACCTGGGGATGTACCTCTTCCCAGCTAGACACAGTTTATAATGGAGTTCATGAGGGAAAGCGGCACAAGCAACCCTGCATTTTAAACAAGTCGACTGTCTTATCATGCGACCATACACCACATCTGCAAGTGAAAGTGAAAGTCATGACACTCGCTTCTGAACCTTTCTTAGTTTAACACTTGACGTTTTCTGTGGTTTTACATTTAGTAAATAAAGTAAATGGTAAACGCTTGTTTAAACCTTTGCTGCTCTGTTTCTCAGGCATTAAGGGTCTGTTTTTCTTAACTGTTTCTCTTTGTGTGTGTTTGTTCATACATGTAGGTGGGATAGGCCAGCACAGCACATCCTACCTGAGATCACTAAAGGAGGACTCACTTTTCAGCAGTGGTTACAAAGGTGGAGACTTGCTGCCAAAGCCTTTTGAGGGACGCCTTGTTGTTTAAAACTATAAAGATCCTTTTCAGCACCTTACATTGGTAAAATGATCATGCTACAGTCAAGGTTGTATTACCAACATTGTGAACAGCAGGAAAGATTAGAGCGAGTAAAACATGTTTCAGTGTAAATATGGGCTCTTGACTATTGTTTTGAGATGGACGTGAATTATTGTGAAACTGTTCTTGAAGTATTTTGAGTCCTGCATTTATAGCTACTTATCTGGGGTCAATCTTTACTTGTAAGACCTTAATTATTTATATAGCGTATTTTTCTTTTTGGTGTTTTATTACAAAAAGTTACAAGCTAAGACGTAGTAAATAAACAGTTTGATTGCACAGGACTTAATGAAAAAAGCCAGGTAGGTGGGAGTCTACAACACGTTTTCTGCCCGGGGGCCCTTGATCAGGCTGTTTTATCTATAGTTGCAGTAGTTGGGAAATGCCACAATATATTGTATAGTTGAGCTGCAACAATTAATGAAGTATATGTTTAAAAGGAAATGAACCAGGAACTAGTTTAGGGTTCACAGGGTTCACAGCTTTCTTTGGTTTTATATTACATTGAATGTTTTTAGGACTAGGATCCATGGTTGGTCTAAACATGACATTAGATGATATCACATGGTGCTGTATGGTATTGTGATGACTGTTTATCACTTTTGTTTTATAGTCCAAACTATTAATCGGTAATAAAAGTAATTTCTAGTTGCATCCCTACTACAAAGTGGTAACTGCAAATCACATTTGTACTCCTCTTGATGTCAAGTCATTCACTAATAAACCATTTTAAATACAATTATCTGTTTCAGTCGTCGTTGAAATGCATTAAAAATGTAATAAAGTTGACGCAAACCGCTTCTCCAGTTTTTTTGTATTGATAAACGAGCTGCGTGTATGCAGTATTTCCTCACATTTCACCGCACTGACATACCGGAGTGTATAATTCACCCACTGCTGATCTGTCACAGTCAGTGCACCGTGCATTGTAGATCTTATGTAGTTGTGGGTAAACAGTGAAGTATGTATCTACGGTTTTTCACGGACCAACATTGTTTCTTTGTAGCAGTGAAGGGGGAGTGGAGCAATCTGATTCCTGTGAGCTCAGCTCCTCCCATCGCTGCGGCTGCGCAGTTCAATTTTTCACTCCTCTATTTTTTCAGGTTTTCACTCCTACTCTGGCTTCCGGACGCCAAGACAAACCGCTGCCGCCGAATTTAAAGAGACAGGCGATAGTTATTTTAAATACGATAAACGACAACCATTGTCCCTTAGCTTATTTTCCGACGCTTTCTGCCTCGGCTTGTTTGATTCGATAGCGATGTTTAATGAAAGTCGCAGCGAGTAGCAGCTTGTCTGTCATCACCCTCCACTCTGCTGGATTTTCCGTCCTTTTCTGCGCTGAGCCGAGACTGTCCAGCCAGGCAAAGTAGGGTTGCTCGCTGGCAGGCTGGCTTCCCGACCGAGAGGAAGGTTTGTCGGCTAGCCAACAACTGGAGGTAACACCGAAGCTTCCCTCTCAAGTTGTGGTAGCGGCTCTCAAGCCTCCTGTCGCCGGGATAATGGCGAAGATTCAGGCACACAGCGCCGCGAAGCAAATAAACCAAATTCAAGACAAGCCTTACGTTATAACACAAAAGCAAGTGCAGCAGCAGCACTTCCAGAAGCTGAAGGTAAGAAGACAACGGACACGACAGGGGAAAAGTCCCCGAGAGTCAGAACCATTTTGTTTCTCTGATCATTGCTCTGGATTTGAGGTTTTTTCTCTTTCTGCCCTCACGTCGAGAACAGTGAAAGAAACGACTGGCTAACGATAGTTAGCTCGCTGGCCTGTTAAAAGTAATTCATTGCTAAACAGCCCAACATTGACATTTAAGGTTAGAGTTAGATGTGTACGCTGTATTTCATTAATGAAGGTCTGTGTGACAGTTGAGTGGCACAGTTAGCGGTAGTTTTTTTTTATTTACGATGTCAATAAAAGCCGCTGTGAGCAGACGTTAACTCAAACCTCGGCTGAGGGAAGTTCCTCCTTGTTCGTTTTTTCAGCCACCCTGAACAAAGTGGAGGACGTCAGCCAGGCTAGCAAAGAACGGCTATTTCTGTTCATTAGCAGCTTCATTACACATGTCTTTGTTGTCGTAGTTGTTCAGTATTTTCATCCTGTTTTTGCCAACACCACACTGTTGGCCGACGACCAGCAGTGACTATTGTATAAATGTGTATGTGGGTAACTAGGTGGTGTAAGTGTTAACGCTGGTGGAGTTTATTATCGGCTGTTGGCTAACGTTAGCTACAATAACCCTCTTCAGATGTGGACTATTTCTGACAGTGCTTTGTGTGGACACACATTTTATCGTACTCTAACCTAGCTTGGATGTTGTCCAAGGAAAGATGTGGTCCATTGAGCAAAAGCTGCTCGGTGTTATTATATTTATTCGCCCATTTATTTATTTATTAAGCGGTACTTGAGCAGCTAACTAGTGCATTTGTTGATACAGCACTTCCAGTTTGATAAAAGCAAACATTGCCTATTCATATAACTCATGGTAAAATGTTCGCTTATAGTATTTATATACAATTCTGCGAATAATTCTGTTAATATAGTAGCACCACTATACTGTTTGTGATAGAAGACTTGCCAATATATATACATAGGCTAAGTTGATCCTATGTGTTTATTTGTTTCTTTAATTATTTAATTATTAGGATCCCCAATATCCTCGGCTCCAGCGGTTTTAGTCTTTCTGGGCACCACACCTTCAAAACATACCATCAAAATGATCTTATCAAATCTGTAACCACGGTTATACCAACATAAATATAATCCATAAAGACAATACATCTAGAAACGGCAGTAATCCAAGTAGCTTTAAATATTAATAGTGCTAAAATGTATTTTATGTATTTCTTAAAAATACTGATACTAATTGATCCTGTGTCTATGTGAGTCAGTTTGTCCATTACAACACACATTTAATGAGAAACGATGTAGCATTGGTGTGTAGACACTTATCTATCTTTGTAACACCTGTAAAACATGATTTTTGTCAAAAAGCTTCTCCATAGATTGTGCTTTACTCTGCATTAATGTTTTTTAAATTCTGTGTTTAGGTTGAAGATGCCTTGTCATACTTGGATCAAGTCAAAATCCGTTTTGCAAATGATCCTGGCATATACAACAAGTTTCTCGACATCATGAAAGAATTCAAGTCGCAGAGGTATTTATGGCAATTTATGCAAACAAAGAACAGACAAGTGTTATGCAGAGATCCACAGAAACGGATCCTCCTTACCACAATTAATCCCAAGAGCAATCAGAAATTATGGTTGTAGTTGTACAATTTTAATGAGGTAGATTCATATACAGACTCTTGAGATGAGGATAGTGGAGCGTATGTGTGGAATTTGATTACTCTGCAAAACATCACTAGCAAGGGATTAAACCCACATCTTGAGGTTTTTATCAGTTCGTAATATATTGCAGATAGCGCCCTACTCTAATTATGCAAAAGTTCATATTATCTTGAAATTTAAGTGTGGGTTGACATAATTTAGAATTAGTGATACAACTGTGCTTCTTTTTAAACTAAGTTGCAAGACTCTTAGATTAGTTTTTTTGATTATGAGTTTCTGTCTTTGTGCAGCACACAACACAGGAAGCTAATCTTTAACTACATCATTAAAATGTCTGTTTCTGTCCTTTCTCCTGATTAGCATCGACACACCAGGAGTGATAAACCGTGTGTCACAACTCTTCCATGGACACCCGGACTTAGTCTTAGGCTTCAATGCCTTTCTCCCACCAGGGTATCGGATAGAGGTCCCCAAGAACGGGATGGCGTTCCTTCAGTCCCCATTCACTGCACAGGTCTGTCTCAGCTGAAGTTGACAAATTCTCAAAACTAGTGCTTTTATGTTCAGATTTATGAAACTTTCAGCATGTCCGGTATTACCTAAGTTCACACAACGTTTCAGAAGTTGGAGTTGGAGCATATTGTTCTATGCTGAAACAAAACTGCTGATTTGTCAGTTTTAGTATTGGTAAATTACTATTGGTGGATATCATTTTTGGATAATATTGACTGATTGTAATTATTGGATCCACTGGTATTAATTTGATTTGACATTGAAAGCTTTAGCCTTCAATGTCAATTCAGTTCACATTTGGTATGATTTGAGTATGTGTTTACACATTAATTGAAATGTTTGCAAGTTTTGTCTCACAGCATCTCAGAAATGTTGCAGAGGCTGGGTTCATTTCTGTCCATGGTTTTTATTTTAAGCACTGGCCATCAACTAAATGCCAGTAATGTTTGAGATTTTCTTGTTTGAGAAGCGAATGGCTTGGCTAAGGAATTTAAAAAATACAAAACAAATTGTTTCATAAGTTTTATTAGTATTATTTTTTGGTTATTATTATTATTGAGAGTTATATTTTATTTCCATTCTGTTCTACTTCCAAGAATATGAGTGCTTTTCTGTAGTTTTAGGAGAGATGAGAAATTAATCAGACCCTCTATGTTTGATGAGTGAAAACCTTGATGAATTATAAGTATAAGAAAGTATGTTTTACTGTTCATTATAGAATCTATTACAAAGGGAATGAGGAAGTGAGGTAGGTCTTATTTATCGACACCAGTAGGGTTCGCGTGTTGCAGGGAGGTGCATCAACATTGCTTTCTGTCAGCTGAGCTTGCTTTTACCAGAATATATCTTCCCCTAAATCTTGACTGGAGTAACTGAAGCTCAGTTCTTTCTATTGCCTTTCATCTGTGCAGGTATCCCCAGGCCAGCAGGGGAAGAGTGTTGCCACCACTGCAGTGCCTGTGACCTCAGGTAGTGCCTCTGCCGCAAACATCGACGCTGGATCTGCCCAAACCAGTGCAGTCAAGCTGGCCTCATCAGAGTCCCTATCTTCCTCAACCTCAGCAGGACATCCAGAGCCCCCCAACAGACTTTCTCTTCCCCTGAGTGGCAGAGAGAGCCAGAATCAGGCAACCACCTCATCTGTGTCCCCACCTGCTTCAGAGACGAGCCCCGTAGAGTTTGACAGCGCCATCAGCTATGTAAACAAGATAAAAAACCGTTTTCTGGACCACCCAGAGATCTACAGAGCCTTCCTAGAGATTCTTCATACATATCAGGTAAAGTGGAGATAAAATGTCATAATTTAAGTTACTTTTAATTAGTCTATTAGAATTATATCTTCTTCTTTTTTTTACTGTTATTGTAAGTTTTTAGTTAAGCAGAGGTGGCAGAGCACAAATATTCTAGTGAGAGTCTGAGTTCTTTGTAATTTGCTCTATGGTATTTTTAAATAAGAATTAACGAAAAAAAGTTGTGAAGTATTATTGTCTAGTTTCAGGTGTCAACAGCTTTCTGTTCCATGGAGGACAGTGACAGTGTTTGTCTCTTGTAGCAAGAGTACTGACCATTTGACGATGGTCAAATTATCTCACTTTGACCCTGATTTTTCCAAATAGAATTCAGTGCCTCATATATAATCACCATTTTCCTGATATTATCATTTAGAAGGAACAACTGGAGGTGAAGGAGAGTCGAGGTACTCGAGGCAGCAGTGGGATGACTGAAGATGAAGTGTTTTCCAAAGTTGCCAGTCTCTTTAAGGGACAAGAAGACCTTCTGGCAGAGTTTGGACAATTCCTGCCTGATGCCAAGAGATCATTGGTTAGTCAAACAACAATAAACAGACATAATGATTCAATTTTAAAAACAATTACAAATAGAAAAGGTTGAGATATAAGTACATAGTCTGTCAGTCTAGGCACCTAACCAAAAGTGCCACACAACTGCTCAGAAATGACATGATGATTATATTTAATTATGTTTATGGTTAATAATTGTTTACAGCATCTGTCTTAAGTAAATTTTATATTTGTAGCTTTTGGACTGCTGAATTTGACAACTTTTCACAATGTTTTTTTGTGCTTTGTCTCATGTATAGTTCACAGGGAGCTCACTGACAGGAGGCAAAGAGCCACTGAAAACGCCAGAGGAAGAGGACACAACAAACAAACAGAACAAAAAGAGACCCAGGCCCATACTGCTACAGCACATGTCCCCGTTGCTCAAGGTAAATTCTTTGTTTAGAATAAGTACCCCAACCAATGCAGCAATGTATGTATCTGTATCTGTATCTGTACACTTTGTATTCCCAAAAGCAGCAGATAAAAAACTTTGATAACTATCATTTGTAAATATTATGTATATTGGGGTTTTTTTTCCGCAGAAGAAAATGAAGTATTCCTGTACCAAAGATCAGTCCTTTGCTTCAGTTGGAAAACATGGAGTTTTAAGAGAATTCTCCTTCTTTGATAAGGTGAGGCATCATTTTCCACTGCAGCAGTTTTGGTTTGTGCCACTGTGCTTCCTTTCTTTTTCCCCCTCTTTCCTCAGTTGCAGCCTTTGCATTGTTTTTATATCTTTTTAATGTGTTTGGTGTAATTTCCCTGTCAACCCTTTAAGGTTCGTCGCCTGTTTAAAAGCCAGGAAGTGTATGAGAACTTCTTGCGTTGCATCGCCTTGTTTAACCAGGAAGTAGTTTCGGGAGCAGAGCTGCTACAGCTAGTCACTCCTTTCCTGGGGTGAGTGGATCGAAAGACAATTCATCTGGATAAATGTGTGAAATGACTGGATGAAAACTGTAAAATGGATGCACAGACAAAGGTGTAGATGCTAATGTATGCTCTAGAAGAAGCTATCTGGTATTACTGCACAAAATATAAAAACATTTTTTAATGACTTTCTGCTCCATTAAGAATCTGTAAAGTTAGATCCAAATTGTATTGATATCACCATTATAGTAGCATTATATAATACACATGTATTATCAACAGCAGATTCAGATTGGTAGAATTACTCTGATGGGAAAAGACACATTTTCAGTCAGCTGTTCTTCTCCTGGTCTATCTGTCATTAAGGATTTCATCCATCTTCTTCCAGGAAGTTTCCTGAACTGTACACACAGTTCAAATCATTTCTGGGGGACAAAGAACTCTCTCATGCAGTGTCAGGGCTGTCGGATCGCTATATGGAGGGGGGAGGGGGCAGGGAGGTAGATTATGCCTCCTGCAAGCGCCTGGGCTCCAGCTACAGAGCACTGCCTAAGACCTACCAGCAGCCTAAATGCAGTGGTCGCACTGCTCTATGCAAGGAGGTACACCCACTTTTTTTTCCTAAAAATGTCACTAGAGTAGTTCATTGCTTTGTAGAGTTTTCTTGTAGGCAAGGTTTCTGTCAATCCCTTCTCACTGGAGCACAGTATGTGTGTGTTTCTTACTTATAAAACATTTGCAGAGTCTGTTTTTCTTAAGTTTGAAACACCAAAACTAACAATGATGCTCAGTTGTCTGCTATTGTTCTTATTTGACGTTTCTGTCTGTATGTGTGTAGGTATTGAACGACACCTGGGTCTCGTTCCCCTCCTGGTCGGAGGACTCTACCTTCGTCAGCTCAAAGAAGACTCCATATGAGGAACAGCTGCATCGCTGTGAGGATGAAAGATTTGAGGTATGTACATACTAACAAGGATTGTATTTACACTAAAGCTTACCATCAGTGTGTTTTTTGTGTCTTTGTAGTAAGAAAAGCTTTAACGCGTACAGAGTTTGACACTACATTTTTGATTACGATACCTTTCTAAAGCTCTGCATCTGTAACTTTCCAATTACAGCTGGATGTGGTTCTGGAGACAAACTTGGCCACCATCAGGGTGCTAGAGAGCGTCCAGAAGAAGCTGTCCCGCCTTTCACCAGAGGACCAGGACCGATTCAGATTAGATGACTGTTTGGGTGGCACCTCTGAGGTCATTCAGCGTCGTGCTGTGTATCGTATCTATGGAGACAAAGCCCCTGAGATCATTGAGGGACTGAAGAGGAGTCCTGCTACTGCTGTGCCTGTGGTGCTCAAAAGGTCAGATCACTTTCTCTTGGCTTTTGCATTACTTCAGATTTCTTCATTGGTTTTAATGACAGAAATCCAGAAAGTCAGAAGTTTTGTTTCTGAACATATTATTTAAAATCTCCAGAGTTTCTGCAGTGACACCTGCCAAGTCTGGAAAATCTAAGCACATAACTAATTATTGGTTAGTTTTATATATAATGAATTATCATATGTTAATTACACACGCTGTTGAAATGCTATAGGTTTCTTTAAAATCAACACTGAATATGGAAATGAGATTGTTGCATGCAGTTAGAGAGCACATTTGATTTACAATACCAGCAGGGAGGTTTATCCAAGTGACAATATGATGGAAATGTTAGTTTGCTGAAAGCACGAGGACGAACCTTGTATCAACAGACAGTGATTTTGTGTCAGCAACAAAGATGAACCATAACAGCAACAGCTGTGTTTAAAAATTGTTGTTGGTTGGCTGGATGTTTTTATTGTATGTAGGCACTTTGAATAACCTGCATTACCTTCCACATATACTTCCTGATTCCTACAACTAAACTGCCATGTGCACAAGCAAGCAACGGGATAACGCTCCATATTCTTCAACATGGCTGTGTTTTGCGAAGTATCTTCATCAAAAGTGTTTCTTTCTCTCCAGGTTGAAGGCCAAGGAGGAGGAATGGAGAGAGGCCCAGCAGGGTTTCAATAAGATATGGAGGGAGCAGTATGAGAAGGCTTACCTTAAGTCCCTCGATCACCAAGGAGTCAACTTCAAACAGAATGACATGAAGGCTCTGCGGTCAAAAAGTCTTCTCAATGAGATTGAGAGTGTTTATGATGAGGTAAAACCTATTCTTCTATCTCAGCATAACACCTAATGTCTATAACATGAAAAGATAATTAGGTTTGAGGATTAGGCATTACTGTATATTTTTGGATAAGGCTACAAACCCAAACATCCTAAGTGTGGGCACAATAAAATAATTAACTGTAAGTGTCAAATGGCAACTTAACACCTCCTTTTGATTTGGAATGGGTCAAATTTCTTAAAACTGCAAGCAAAGCAAAAGCCCACCAAAACCAAGCCCAAAAATTCAAAGAAATCATCTAATTGAGGTTGTCAGGGATATGTGATTATTGGGTGAATTGATACCCAGTAATCATAAACAGATGAGCCTTATCTTTTTTTTTTTTTTTCTTTTTTACGTTGAAGCAGCAGTTGACATAAAAACCTTGACTCAGTCCATTCACAAGAATTGAACAGAATTATAGAAAAATGTTTAATATAGTTATTAGTAGCAGATTATATTTAGTTATATGATTATATGGTTATATTCAGCCTGCTGATGAGGACTGTGTGATATAGTTCAAAGCTCCAGAACAAGTGAGCAAGTAAATGGACCTTCAGTTGAGATCTTTTTGTCGTTGTATTTGTCACTGTGCAGTGCTTATGCTAGAGGAAAACTTAGCAGCTGTCTCATATTTGCTCAGATGTTTTTGGCATTAATTTCTTTGAAGACCATGAAACCTCGTCACAGATTTTCAGCATTAATGTTGATACATTTGTCTCAATTTGTCTCAGCGTCAGGAGCAAAACACAGAAGAAGGTGGAGTTGGCCATCAGAGTCGTAACGGCTCTGGCTCGGCCTCGGCCTCATCCAGTGAGCCTCACATGGTCTTTACATACGAGGACAAACAGATCTTAGACGATGCTGCCTCACTCATTATCTACCACGTCAAACGCCAGCCTTCCATCCACAAAGACGAAAAGGACCACATCAAGCGCATTATCCAGCACTTTGTCCCCGACCTGTTCTTCTCCCATCGGGGCGAGCTCAGTGATACAGAAGATTGGACAGATGAAGAGGCTGAGCCTGAGGAGGGAGCAGAGAGAGGAGCAGTATCAGGAGGAAATGGTAATTCTAATAATGGAGGAGCAGCAGCCACAGGTAGTCAGTCTCAACCTCAACCTGCTCAGTCCCAGAACCAGTCCCAGCCCCAGCAACAGCTGAATGGTGAGTCCAGACGGAGGCGCAGCAGCCCAACCCAACCTGCAGACACAGAGGCCTCCACCACCTCAAGTAGCGTGAGTCAGCCTGCAGGGACCACTGCATCCACTCCTGGATCTACACCTATGGACATAGGTGCAGGTGCTGCTGGGGAGAAGGTGGACCTGCGCGACCCAGAAGCAGAGCACCAGAAGGAGCTGGATGGTGTCTACAACCTTTTCTTTGTCAACAACAACTGGTATTTCTTCTTGCGGCTACACCAGACTCTGTGTTCGCGGCTTCTGCGCGTTTACCGTCAGGCAGAACGACAGCTGCTGGAGCACCGGGCAGAGCAGAGCAGAGAGCGGCTGCTGATGGCTGAGGGAAGGCGGGAAAAGGCGTGTGACCTCGCCATGGAGCTACGCCTCAAACAACCCAGTAAGTTCAGCTGCTGTTCCTTGATTGAAAGAAAAAGATTTGTATGCCAAAAAAATTCACATCTTTAGAAAGACTGATGCTTTGCTTTGTCAGCATTTGAAACATCATGGTGTTGAAGATTTAAAAGTTTGGATACACTAAACAGGTATTTTATGGACAGAGCCTGGTTATAAAATCACTGTAGTTTTGTGTGATACGTTTTAGATGAGCTAAATAATATGAAATGTCTGTTTTTGGTTTCATGAGTTTGCAAGAATAGTCTCAAGGCTTTAAAAATGGATCAGTATATTGTCTGAAGCCTCATCAGTTTTGGATCATCTGCTTATTTTAACCCATTTGGCAACAGGTTAAACCGTCATAAATAGACAGTTGGTCTATGTTAAAATTCTCAAACCCAATTCTAATGCAAAGTCTTCCAAACAAGTAGATGTCCAACTAATGATTACTTTTGTCTGAGTAATTTGCTTATTCACAATAAATCAACATTCTAAAATAATGACAAAATTTCATTTAAAAGGCATGTTTGTTCTTACCATTAGTTCAAAATCAAGACATACTAATTTTATTATAATGTAAGACTAAGAAAATCAGCTAATACTTGATCAAATAAATGACTAATTGTGGCAACTCTACCACAGGGCACCGTCAGGAAACCACTGTGAACTAATCCATTAATTATCATTTTTATTGCTTTGGTCAAAAGATGCATTTAAATTTTATGCTTTTATAGCTACTGCGTTTGGAGCAGCCCTGTCTCCTAAAAATTACGTTCATATACAACTAAACTGCATTCCAGATTACGTTTTTGTGGAGAACGTAATTGCGACCCGATTACGTTTTCTGTTAACATAATGATCATATGTTCACGGGTAACGTATTTTTGTCCGTCCAAATATTCGATCTGCATCTGGTTTTCTGTCGGCTAAAATATCCGATGTTACATTTCAGCAAGCAGAAAAACATAATCGGGATTGGCGTTTAGTTGTATATGAACGTGTTTTTTAGGAGATAGGGTTGTTTGGAGAGACAGTCACCACACAGATGATTTAATGACTTTGTAACAGATGTGATTTCCCTTTCTTCCACAGGTGAGGTGGAGTTGGAGGAATATTACCCAGCCTTCCTGGACATGGTGCGCAGTTTGCTGGATGGCAATCTGGACTCCACACAGTATGAAGACACGCTGAGAGAGATGTTCACCATCCATGCCTACATTGGCTTCACTATTGACAAAGTCATCCACAACATCATTCGGCAGGTAAGCAAAGTTTAGGTTGACTTTTCTCAAGCTTGCACCTTCTCCTCTTCTGCCGGTTTCTAACTATCCACGTTCTTTTTGCTTCAGCTTCAGTACCTTGTGAGCGATGAAGTGTGTCTGCAGGTGGTTGATCTTTACCTGGCTGAGAGGAAGCGAGGAGCAGCAGGTGGGAACCTGTCCTCCCAGTGCGTTAGGGCTGCTTGGGAGACGAGCTACCAGTGGAAAGCTGAGAGAGTCATGGCTGAGGAGAACTGCTTCAAGGTGAGCCTTGTCTTGGTGACTGGATTACATGTTCGGCCCTGACAATGTGCTGTTAATAATTTTTGATAATATTGCGATATTACACGTCACGTGACGTGTAAGCGAAAGCAGAGCAATCTGCAGAGGAAGTATCCAATTGGCACATTACGCTGTACCTTGACCTGGATTAACAGAACCTGACACTTTGGAAACTTTAGTATCAAAGAGGAACAGTACATCAGTTGTGTCGGACTGTTTTAGCTGCGCAGCCCTACTGTGGTTCTGTGTGGACCGTTGCTGACTGTGAATATCAAACTTGTAAAACATATAAGCTTCAGTACAGTAGCTGTACAGACAGCAGAGTGAGGTCAGGACCACAGATCCCAGGAAGGTGTTGTAAAAGTAAAGTTTTTAACAGGTTTCACCAGAAACTCTATTAAGTTATTTAAAGTAGGTCAGAGCTACAGTACAGAGTTTTCATTACAGTTTTGTGAGGTTTTGAGGCAATAACAGAATTCAGAACAACAAATATGATGCCTCTCAGTACAGTGACCAAGCCTGCGTTTATGGCTTTGATAAACCGTATTAATGTTAATTCTGTGTCATCAGGTGATGTTTATCCAAAGTAAGGGTCAAGTGACAATGACAATTGAGCTGCTGGACACTGAGGAGGCCCAGGCTGACGACCCACTAGATGTACAGGTAATCTGAAAGTTTTTCTACTCACACTTTGAACTGAATAATCTGAAGTTATACATTGACTAAACTTGATTATAATGGCCTCTTCCTCCTCCAGTGCCTGTCGAGTTACATGGAGCAGTTTGTAGGAACAGAGTCCAGTCTGTGTTCTCAAGCAGAGGGCTACTTCTTCAAACCTGTATTTCTGCCCAGGTACAACAGTTAACCATTGTTAATGTTAGACATCAGATTTTTAACATTTATTTCTTCACTTCTCATTTTAAAGAGTGTGAATATGTAAATGTTCTACCATTTTACCATGCACCTTTCATACACAACTGATGTGTAGTAGACGTCATGTAATTTGAGGATTAATATATCACCACAAACACCACAGAGTTGAATCAATATTTCTGACCGGATGATAGATTCTATCATGTATAAGGGCAGATTCCATCATATTTTACAGATCGACAACATTTGTATCAATGAACATATTTCCACTGCAGCTATTCACATATTGCTAAAACCAGACATTTGTTAAGTGACCTCATGCAATTCATACAGAAGATAAAATACTCACTTAGGGTGCTGGGACAAATTATTTTCCATATGGGATCTGTTTTGAAAGTCTTCAGAGAAGGGATAGTTTCACATGCCTCTCCATATGTTAAACATGACTTTGTGTACTTTTGTTATGTATATATATTGTAGATGTTATTATTATTATTAGATGTTACCCTGTAGACTGATGTGGGCATTCAGGCATATAAAGAGTTTCGTAAGTGTATATATATAATAACAATGTGCCAAACAGAGAACGCTTTGTTTGCAATGACAGTTTCAAGATGCACTGTTTGTACATTTTAGAAAAAGTGTTTCAGATGGAATCTGCACAGAAGATGTGGTGCATTAAAAATACATCATCTAAAGATTGAACACACCACATCACTGTGGTTGAGGACATTTGATTGTAATCAAACCAGCATTTAAAGGGTCTAATAAACATGTTAAATGTGTCTTTTAGGAACCTGCGGCGTTTCCGCCGTTGGCAGGTTCGGCAGGTGGAGGCGATGCGCTGCAGGAGAGAGTGGCACCGCCAGCTGGGCGTGGAGAGTGCTGGGAGCCTGGACTGTCGATTTAAACTCAACACTCACAAAATGGTGTTTGTCATGAATTCTGAGGATTACATGTATCGCAGAGGAGCGCTGGTTAAGGCCAGAAAGGTCGGGGGCATTTAATTTCATACGTTTGTTGTTATGTGAATTTTCAGGTTTGGGTTATCAAACTGTGTTTGTACATTTGGTAAATTCTGTGTGATGTCTCAAAGACAAGGCTCTGACAGTTTTTCTTCTTCCTCCACAGTCTCAGCACAAAGTGGCAGCGAGCCAGCACGAACGCTTTGACAAGTGGCACCGGGGCTGGCTGGCCAATCATGTTACAGCCTCAGCTGAACACTCTGTGCAGAACTGGCTCATGGGTGAGGAGGAAGAGGACATGATCCCCTGCAAGACTACCTGCCTGTCAACTGAAGTGAAAGGGCAGACGGTGAACAGATACCAGGTTCATTACAGTGGTAGCAAAGCCCCAGCTTCGCCTTAGAGGCCTGCATAGAGATGGACATGCAGTATTGCGCACACACAGAGGTAAATGCATGGACGTAAAGGACATTCATACACTAAACATATACAGACAGCTGCAATCCCACGTCTCCACCCTCCTCCACAACATGTTCACTCATTCACTTTCACTCATGGATGTAGAAACTGGCAAAAATGCAGTGAGTGAGTGAATGACTGCACAGTGAGAGGAGCGATGATGTGGAGAAAAGGACCTTCACAGACAGTGCAGTAATCAGTGAGAGTGGACTTGGCCCTGAACGATGGGACGAGTTGGACCCAACGGCACAAACAGAGCTTCAGCATCATTTTCATCATTCTAGGTTTTCTGGTGGCACTAAAAGCTGATAATGAGACTGATGGACAGAGACAGTTGATCAGGTGAGAAGATATGAGATCATGAAATTTGTTTCAGAAATGTGAATGTGTTTCTTTTCTTTATTTTATTTTATTTTTTTTTACGTCAAGTGTAGTTTTTAGCTTCTAAAGCCAGAGAGCCTTCTGCTTGCTTGTTGGTTGGTTTATGCGTGTTTATATGGAGAGATAATGTGTATGTATGTGTATCCTGCTCTCTTCATTTTGTCTGTTTGTATGCCCACTACAGGCTTTACAACTCTAGTAATTGCATTATTACTGTATGTGCATATATACAACGAGGATGCCGTAGTTTTATATATGCATCTACATGAGTTGATACATCTAAAGATCACGTGGTTCTTTACAGTGTTTGCTGTCAGCCAACTTTTGATGTTTGCATTTTGTTTTTTGTATCTTTCTCTTTTTTTGTGTTGTAGCTAAACAAGTTATCACCAGGGCAACAAGGAGTCCTTAAAATTAATTGGTTTAATATTGATGAAGCAGTCAGATTATGTATCACATCCATGATTTCACCAATGTTTACTTTGCATTGTCTTTTTTTGCATACTGACATTGAAAATAAAAGCAAAATATCAGTGTTAAAATAGAATGTATAACATTTATCCTGTATCAGTTATCATAAAATAAACAACCTAGTTGTGACCTTCTTAGATGTGGACTGACAGGTTGGTTGTTTAATGCGCAGTCATTTCACTGGATGCAAATTTCTTAACTGATGCAGCAGTTTTGTAACATGTTTATTACAAAACATTGTCCGTGGTCTGGCTGCATGTGATCCTTTATATGAACACCGAGTTAAATCAGCAATTTTAAAATTGAAAAATTAAGAATTTGCTGATTGCAGCTTCTGAAATATCAGTTTTTAAGATGTTGATCAAACACAACTAAAGATTTCAACTGCAAATTTCACATTTTTAGACAAAACAACCATGAAAGTAAGAATAAATTGCAGGGCTGTTGTGAATGACCAGAGGAAATTTTAGTTCCTTTTTTTTTTTTTTTTTTTTTTTTTTGTGGCATTTATTGTACATTATAGTGAAAACATTGACTCACTTGTTGACACAATTGCACATAAAGTCCATTAGTAGCTGTTTGGAAGCTTTGGGTCATGTCATCTGATCTTCCACAGCATGTGGAGTTTGCCCTGTTGTCATGGAGGTGTAGTTCTTCAATTTTCTTTTTTTTCCTGAACATTGTTTCTGTCCTTCTCATCCATGTTTGTATAAAAGCTGAGTGGATTACATTTCTATTTAAGCAAACTCCATGTGCTGAGGAAGATCATGTGATATAAATGAAAGCTCCAGAACAGCAACTAAATGACTTTTAGTCAGATTGTTTTGTCAGCTGTTATTTGAACTTTCTATCTCTGCCACTCATTTTTCTTCTAAAACGGAAAAGATTGTTGTGGTTTAGATTATGATGGTTTCTTGGATGGCTGCAAAGTTCACGGTGTTCGCCTCTGATTTTGTGGGAGCTTCGACTTTGCCAAGAAGTGAGATTTTCAGGATGATTCATTTATGCTAGTTGGCATACTGAACAGAACAGCATCAGACTCAGTCTGCCCACCAGGAACAACGGAAAAAAAACATCAAATCCTTTAACACTGCTAGTTTTTCAGCCTGTTTTTGGATCGAGCCGTCACTCTTATCTGGACCTGCAGCACCGCATCTCACCACCAGGCTGCACGACTATGTAGGGGTTATGAATGACGGAGAGAAACTGGGTGAATGCAGCCAGTCTAATTTAATATCTGCACTGCTAATTACTGCACAGCTATTAAACAGATATGAAGCTAACAAAAATGATTTAATAATTAACATGTGTCTGCAGGTCTTGGAAAAACCTTTTCCTTTGGTAACATAAGTTACTAGAGTGAAGATTTTAGCAAAAACTTTGAGGAACCTTTAATGAATTTATCATTTTCTGCTGGTTCATTCATCTATTCACTATTGTTCAGGGTCCATTAATTTAATGATATAATTGGAATTTACTTTACAAAAAGAAGAGAAGTACACAAAAAAAAATGTGTTAAATATTATTAGGCCATATTCTCCCAACTGGTTGTTTTGGCTGATGTGATCATGAAACGGGTACAAATTTGGACTCTATTATGTGGTATTAGAAAAAATTTACATTGTGAACCCTGCAGGAACCCTGTTAAGCTACAGTGCACAGGAGGAAACAGAAAGGCAATCACACACAACAAACAACAGGTCTGTTAAAGTGCTGAAGAAAAGAGTCGAGAGGCAGAGCGAGTTTTAAAAATAATCGTGGTTTATAAAACCCAGATATGACAGGATCACCAAAGTGTATACAGAAATACAAATACCATCAGGAAAACCATCATAGAACAGTGTTATACACTCGACATGTACAAACTACTCTGTAAAAGGGACTCGGGGAGGATGGTTCAGACTAAGACATTTTCCTTTCTTTAAATCTTTTAAAATCACATTTAGCCACAACATATTTATTCTATTTTTTTTTTGTATCTTATCAAAGTAGAGCATCCATCTACCAAACTACAGGTACTATCACATTCAGCTAGATTAGAGAGAAACAACATCAAGAGAGGGGGAGGATGCACACATATCAAGCACTTAAACATCATGGGGGTTTCAGCAAGCGGTGGAAGAAAAAAATCAACTGTGGTTTTCACCCATGAGAAAAATGGGACGTCAGGGCTTTTCACCATCATCATCTCATCGAACACAAACTGTACAAAATAACCCCATTTTTGTTTCTGCCAGCGGGTTACACATACGGAACATCTGTGAACAGCCTCTGGTCATTTAAACATT
Organism: Ctenopoma kingsleyae; assembly: GCA_032353495.1. Taxonomy (NCBI): domain Eukaryota; kingdom Metazoa; phylum Chordata; class Actinopteri; order Anabantiformes; family Anabantidae; genus Ctenopoma; species Ctenopoma kingsleyae. The sequence goes on along the minus strand of JAUBNQ010000020.1, from coordinate 12,279,940 downwards.
TGTTTTCTCACAGAGAAGCATCTCAATATGCTTCCAGCGAGCAAATAATCATCCTAGATCTGCTTCTGAGACGAGCTCAGGCAGCTCTGGGATCAGTTTAACAGTACCTTGCTATGATGTGGGTCCTCTCTGGACTGGGGCCTGTTCCTGTGACGTCTATCTGCAGGGGAGTTTATAACAACATCCACAACGTTTTCATGCACATAGATAAATGTACAGTTTCACAGTTTCAGGACACAGGAACATGCCCCCTTGTCCCCACCTCCTCCACGAGCCCTGGACGTAAACCCTCCCCCTGGAGATGACGGAGCCTTGAAATACGAAGGAATCACCAACAAGATACAACCAATCACGTTCTCCATTTCTATGGATTTCTTTTCTCTTTTTATACAAACACATTTTCAACAGATTTACACATGAAAAAGTGCAGGGTTGTGATCAATCAACAGAAACTCCTCATCACCTACAAAATACTGCCTGTCTGAGCAAATATGAAATTATGAAATCAATCATTGTCACAGTGGCTACAATGATCGTTAATATACACATCATGTCAAATAAATTAAGATCTATGTACAATGTAAAACAAAAGCAGCATGCAGGCAAGACAACAGAGCCTTTTTACAAAACTATCTGCTATAGTGTTGTGATCTCTGGTGTAAGAGAGGCAATGTGGATTGTGTGTGTGTGTGTATGTGCGTGTCATGTATTACACCTGTATGCAGTTATAGGATGTCAGTGTTTTTTTTTATTGACTGGGACACTACCTGTCTTCTGAACCTTAACAGATATATTTTTTACTTTCTAGAAAATACTCAGCTCATTGCACACAGAACCTTCTCAGTCTTTCAGCCGCTACGTGAAAAAACAAGTTCAAGGATTTTTCTGTCTTGTAGGGTTTTCATCTTGATGGCTGTCTGATGGAGACACAGTGCAGCCACAGGGAGGAACAGCAGAGCAGAGAGCACAGCGACGAGGTTGAACAGGATTAAAGTGAACATTTCTCTGACAACCTGGGGCCGTTTAACACTAGCCGCAACAGACATTCAAATTATAACCAACAGCTCTTTAAGGATGAGCTGCTGGTCTGAAAATAAGACCCGGGAACAAACAGTGGATGTCAGATGTACATCACATTTTTTTTGGCTGATGTAACTCATTCCACATTTGATATATCAAATCACTTCAGATCATTTAGAAAAGTGCTAAAACAAATAAAGCAACATTGAACATCAGAGACAAACAATTAAAACGTGTCTGGTGACAGACATCTGCTGAATGTGGAACAACGTGACTGATTTAGGGGCTTAGAGAGGCAGGAGCTGTGAAACATGTCAGGGATTAGAGATATTTACTGTTAAAGAGTCCTAAATGAGCTTGTGCAGCGTTGCCAGATTTGACTGGCACCATGTAGATGAATGTTTTAAACCTTTTTTTTTAATTTTGGATGCTGGATGGGATTTACATTCTGGTGCCTTTTGTTCTAAACGTTGAAGAATCCAAATCCCAAAATGGCACATTTATTGTGATATAGTCAAACTTTTCATTATAGGCAAGTGCTACAAACATCAATGGCCCAAATGATCACAAGCCACCCAGAACTATTTTTTACAAAAAGTATAACAAGGGGCGCAGAAAACCGCCCAATTTGGCAACACTGAGATCAGAGATCCAGAACATCTGGTAGCTTTCACTCTCTTGGGCACATTCATTCATAAAAGTAAAGCTCTGGTAGTTAATGCAAACAACAGCAATGTGTATTTATGGATATATACTGTAGCTAATAGTTCACTTTAACATGACACAATAAATGTGAGGATTCATTTCACGTTTACACTAATTTGAGGTTGGGGATAAGTCGAGGTCGAACTAATCAGCTTATTAAAGACGTGGCACAAGTTTAACCAAGAAAAACATTCAAAATATTATAAAATACATGAACAATCATTGTGTGGATGCTCCCACTAGCCTCACTAGTATAAACAACACATGTAGAGTACTGAACAACTACAATAGAGTAATAATGCACATCAAAATATATTAAATATATTACAAAACAACATCACAGACTAGAAATGTTTGAATCAAAACATTCTTTTTGTGTACAAGTAGGATTTTTCTTGTTTCGTGTATTAAATGCACTTTTCCTGCAAGTGCCTCCAGGGTTGTTTTTGTACACTGAAGTCAACCAAAACAAAACAAAACAAAACAAAAAAAAAAAGATGGAGTATAAAAAGAATCAACAAGTTGAAACCAGTTGATTAGTTCTGATATGCTGTGATGTGTTTTGAGTCCTTCCTCAAGTTTCTATTGATTTATATTTAGTCTTTTGATTGGCTTTGACTTATCCCTGTCGATCCTAGTGTAGTTAAAAATACGTGTAAACAGTAAACAGTCCTGGAGCCTGTGATCTATGCAGCTTCTCCTAAATAAATCCAGGAAAACGTACAGACAAATCTAAATAAATATCTCAAAGTAAACAACACATACTAAAAAAGTCTGTTTTAAAAAAGAAGAGAATAATCCCAGGACAGTGTGGTCTGTGTTTCCAGTGATGTGCAGAACATTTCCCTTGATGTTTGTCCATCTGTCTGTCTGTGTGGCGTTCGCTGTCTCCTCAACTGTAGCAATATTACATTGTGTTTGTGCTTAAGCAGGTGTGTTTGTGCAGTACAATGTGTGTTTCTATACTTATAAAGACCAAATATATTCACAAGGAAGTAAAAATGAGGTAAGGTGAGGGCAGATCCTCACTGACTTAAAGGTTTACACTGATGTTACTACACATACAACTATAAGGGAGAAGGCCTGAGGTCCTTATAAGTATAGTATGTCTGTGTGTAAGTGTGTGTGTGTGTGTGTGTGTGTGTGTGTGTGTGTGTGTTGTGGACTCAGCTGAAGGCCTCATCATCCGTGTCTTCAATTAACACCTTTGTGTCCTTTTTCGATCTAGAAAAAAGATTCAGAACATGAGCTAAAGTGTTTTTTATGTAATTATTATTATTATGATTTCAACACTATAGTGTAGTATTAATGTCAAACCCCGAATGTTTTCATCTAGGTGACACTTTCATCTCGTCTACTTTGACTTTTTTATGTTGCGTGCTTCCTAAGAAGAATGTGTTTGCTGCTTTTTTTATTATTAGTATTTTTGACATTTTATATATACTGTAGTTTTATAAAGCAAATTCAAAAACAAAGTATGTGTTATCACCTTCACCAATAAAATTCCTTCCAGGACTTTGATACTTTGATTCTTACTTTTGTTTTATTTGTATTTTCCAGTGTTTGGTCTTTTTAAATTGAACTAAAAGAGAAATGTGTCAGTGTAAGAGGTTGATGTCAGGTCTGTGTTTTTCCTTACTGTGAGGAGGACAGCAGGGGGCGTCGGAGCGACAGACTGTAGGATCTCTTCCAGGTCTTCTTGCCTGAGCGGTTCCGGACCCCATCCTCCTGGTCCATCATCTGCTCCAGCAGCGTCTGGTCGTCAGCGTTGAGTGGTGCCACAGAGATGTCCCTCACAGCACGAAACTCACCACAGTTATTCAGGTGCTCGTTTTCCAGACGGAAGAAGTTCCACACAAAACGTCTACAAAGGGACGGAGTGACACAAGACGGGATTAGAACGGGAATTCACTGTAACATCTAGAACGATATGTCTCCATCATTCTTTCACAGCACTTGTTTTTAAAATGTTTCATGGTCTTGAACCAGCTTATTTGCCTCACATGATTTCAGTGAATGAACCAAGACGACTTCTCAGATCCTCTGGTATGAGTGTTAGTTTTTCCAAAGTGTAGCTTTTAGTTTTTATTCTCTGAGCGGTTAGAACAGTTTGATCTGAATCTGTAAACAGCTGAATGTGTTGATGTTGTTTTGGTTATTTTGTTGTCTGCATCTTGTCTGAATACCTTCTGAAACCACGGGTTTGTTTCAGCTTTAGACAGGGAGTTGACCAAACAAAAAGTCAGCATGTAGTTCAGACCCACCTAAAGACCTCTAGAGGTGCCAGCACAGTGGCTATGATGTCGCTCATAGAGTGGATCTTGGACACTGTGGTCAGAGAGATCTGGATTGTCCAGGCAAAACGCAGGATCACATCTTCTATAATGGCACAGTAGTAGTAGGCCTTGATACAGAGGAGACAGGATTAGTGTAACAGTGCGAGTGTTTTTGAGTGTCTGCATTTGTGGTTATAATATCAGTTTCTACCTTGTGTGGGTAAACTATTTCTTCTCTGAGGAAGGTGTTTTCTCCGGCTCCGCGATCGAACAGACCCCAGTCCATACGCAGATCCCAGATCAGTGTGTAGAGAGAGCTGATGACCGAGAACACGATGAGCAGGTAGAAGAACATGTCAGCGTCAGAATGTCCTTGTTCTGAAATAAACACATAAACACAACTGCTGTCATATGCCTGCAGTCAAGATTCTTTCATGATCTGTTTAGATCTGACACAAAAACAAACCAGTGTTTGGTTTTTTTTATCCTTGCAATTGCCCAGTAACACATTGACCACTAGAGGGAGTCCTCCCGTCATGGATAAACTAGGAAAGATTCAAGATTCAAAAAAACTTTATTAATCCCAGGGGGAAATTATTTTTGGCATGTTACAGCAGCTCTCCGTTCAAACAGATAGAAAGAAAAAGAAAGAAAGAACCAGAATCAGAAAAGATTAACACCAACACAAATACTAAATACTCAATTTACATAACAAAAATAGGTAATAAAAATAATAAAAATGAATCAGAAACAGATAATTTCCGGTCATAATCAGTCCAGTGTATAATGTAGTGCGGTTGTAAAGGAAACCTTTTTAGAAACCATTCCAACATGGGTTCAGTACGGTAGCTGTGCACTTCTGTAATGCTGAGTTGACCTAATCTTTCAGGAGTTCAACAAAAAGACATTTATGTGTGTATATTCTTCAGGAGTACAGTGTGTTCAAGTGTGTGTCTATTATACTTTATGTTCATACAGTATGTGTTCATTTAAATCATACAGTATGTGTTCATTTAAATAATCATCACAGCTGCCCAGAGTCCTATATGATGTCTTTAAACCTCTTGATTGTTTGAAAATATTTGAACTGGAGTCAGGACCATGCTACACTCACAGTATCACAGGCTTAATCATTTGTTGACTATATAAAGCTGTATACTGTACAGTTATGGCAATGTTATTTACTGTAATGATTATGAATTATGTTGATGTCAGAGTGTGTGATCAGTCAAGCCGTGCAGCCCCTGTGTGTCTATGCAGATCACTGTGGATTTGATTTGCTTGTTCCTCAGCAGGCGCTAATGTTTAAATCAGCACCCAGTGGCCTAACACAGTGACTCACAGAGACACACACACAGCAGCCACCAGACAGAGACCAAGCGTACTCTCATTTGTCATAGTCACTGCTTCTTCCTGCTACCAGCCAACGAGACGCCAGGGAGCAACACAGGGACATAACAGAGAATTACTGCTGTGCTGTTGTGTTAACTGCTGCATCTATTGTGTGTTTGCTTCTTCAGTTGAGTGATGGGATGGAAGGAGTCCCTACGGCCACAGCGAGATTTCACAGCCATAGATTAAACTTAGTCCTGGACAGTGGACTCTTTTCACTGGAGAATGTTCATCACTGATGTGATTTCCTTGGCTTATAAAGTGTTTAACCCTTCACTTTCTGTTAAGGATGATATATTTTGTCCACCAGGCTGATCAGCCACTGGGTCATTAAGAGGTTACACATGGTGAGATGGACATTGATCGGCTGTTCAGTAGAAGCTAATGGTGGTCACTGGTTCCTGTCACATATACTCAATTGCTATTAATCTGTATCTCTCTCTCTCTCTCTCTCTCTCTCTCTCTCACACACACGCACACACAGTTGCTATTGTTGTCCACAGGCACCCAAGAGGTTAAACACTATTAAAGGTAGAGCACTTCAGCAGGCTCATTTTATGCAACAGGCCTATTTCCCACTGATGGAAACAAATTTAAAACAAGAACAATCAGTCCCTACTATTAGAGTCATTTCTTATATGTTGCCAGGGTAACTCAATCCATTACAGAAAAACGGTATCTGGTTGGGGTCCCTTGAAACGTTTCATTTGTCTCTCAGTTGTTCGTAGAAAGAGTGATTTTCCTTCTACACTTTTTTTACACTTTAAGGTCCAAAAGGTAAAAGTAGTATTAAAAATAGAATTTAGCTCCTTATCTATTGTACCTTATAGATCATCTCTTGTCTCATTTTTCATCTCTTCTCTTCCCAAAACACTATTTCGGGAAACACTGGGCTGAACTTTCTAACTCTATATAAAATATTTTGAACTCAACAACAACCAGCTGTAACATTAAACAACTTCTTATGCACTGACGCATCAGTATTAACCAACCATTAATGTATCATAAATAATATCATACACACGGGCAGATAAATGCTTTTACTTTGATAATTTAAGTACATTTGGTATGCGGGTGTTCAAATGCAGGATTTTGTTCTTGCTTTGTGTTAGAGGCGCTTACATAAGTAAACGATCTGAATACATCCTGCACCACTGCATCCAACTTCCGCCAAACAAATATGTTAATTTTGACATACTCTTCACATATACAGAAAATTCACCTTCATCAGTGAAGGTTAACTCAGCCCGTGTCTGGCTCCAGATGGGAATATATTATCTGAAGCTGTAGCAGGAGTCTGTTTGGTCTCAGCAAGGGTGAACTAGAGTTCAAGCAGAGAGATTTCACTGAGAGCAGTATGTTTTATCTTCATAGGTTAACGTGTGCATTAACCAATAGTTTTGAACCAAGACCCAGTATGTGTGTGTTGCAATTTCTCTCCTGATAATGAAAGAGAGGTCAGTACATGAAATGAAGTTATAAAATGGGCTCTCTGGGCTCATCTCTATTCCAGTAGAGTCCAACAGACATGTGTTCAGCCCTGGGCTGGTAATTACACATTTTCCTCCTCTCTCCTCTCCTCCTCTTTCTACGGCTAGCTGTGTTTTTAAATCTGACAATCACCAGTCCTCTCATGTCAATCTCCATCACCTTCCTCACCTGTGCTCTTGTTTTCCCTGTTACCTCTTTAGTCTCCCCATTTAGTCTTACATTTCTACCTCCTCCTCTTTGCTCGGTCAGCTCTAAATTTACTCGTCCTTTACTGCAGTTTGACTCATATCCACCTCTCTGCACCACAGTCAACCTCTCACAGAGACCAGCAGGACTAGTGGTCAGGTTTATTTTAGCTTTGGGTTTTTGATGTTGATGCCACAAGCAGAAGGACATCTTAACACTCTCAGTGTATTAACTTCACAAATACCTCTCTGCATTTAGTGCATTTTGTTAATTACCTGGTGCATTATGTGATTTCCTCAACCAAACAGCCTACACACTATGCAACATCCTCCTAGTATGAGATAAATCCCCATGGGTTTCGATCAGCATTAGGCCTGTAACTCTTCTGCATCTAAAACAGCAATAAGTCTAAACCTACTCCACATTAAGCTGAGCTCGTATTGATCCCGAGTAAAGTATCTGCTTCACTGTAAGGCTTCAAACTGCATCTTACAGATTTTGGGAAGTCTGCCTAAACCAGGAAATCCTCCACCATCTCTCTGGTTACAGTCTTCTGAGCATTTCCTGAGGTTACAGTTTCATGACAGTATCCAATCAGGTATGCACAGCACTGAACTGAATGTTTCTCTGAAGTCACAAATCTGCTCCTTTTGCTGCACTGCATCAAAACAGATTCAACTTCAAATCGCAGACTGACACAACATGCAGCCAAAAAAAGTTCTGGACTATTTCCTGACCCATAAACACTAGAGAGGAGTTTGTGGATCACAACTTAACAGGAGCATTGGACACTGAATACTGCTTACAGTTGTTCTCTACAGGGAAACTCATGATTAATTTGTTCCATTTATTAAGTAGTTTGTTTTCCCGGAGCTAAATGTGGGCTCTTCCAGGAATGAGTGCAATGGAGAGACGGTGAGGTCACACAGTAGCCATCAGGACTGTGATGAGGTTATCAATGAGGGTGACACAGGCACACACAGACACTGGGAGCTCTGCCAGATACTGACTTACACTCCAGCCACCTTTAACCGCTGGACCCAGCTGAGTGAGCACAACACCACTGAAGCGTGTTAACATGTTAGGTAAAGCTGTTGGTAATGTTTCAGGGGTTGGTTATGCATCATTTCCATATTTGGACACAGAACATTCTTACATCATTGCCCATATTCATTCATCAGTAGCTTTAAAACTCACCAAAACAATAATTTCTGCCAGAGATGTAAAATGTTTCCACAGCAGGCAGTTTAATTAACCATCCATTCACACTCCTCATGAATGTGTTAGTGTGTGTGCAAGTGTCTGTGCTTCCACCCTCCTACTGCAGTTAACCAGCAATCAGTCTCAGCCTCCATTATCATGCAGGATGAAAGACAGCTTCATACAGAATAACACATGAAGAGAGGCCATTAGACTGTGGGTCTACAGGCTTCAGACCAGAGGAGAAAGGAGGATATGGTTTAATGGAAGCCTTTCCTCCAGAGCTGGAAGAAAAAAGAGAGGTCTGTTCGTGTGTATGTCTTTCTGTCTTCCTGGTTCATTCAATATCAGCTCACTGTCGGACAGCTTGGGAGGCAAGCGTATTGATTTGAATTTATATTGGAACAGAATGAAGTCAAACTGGGAAATAACATTTAACAGTTTAAAAGGACGAAGAAGACGTTTCATAGCTGGCATTTTGCTGGCACATAAATATATAATGTGGCATCTGAGAAGAGTTAAATATATGAACATGGACAAATATTTCAGATGATGTGAATTAAAATGATCAAGGGATGTTATTATTGCCTGGGTGCTGTGTCTTTGAATGTGAACTCTTTGTGATACAGCATCTGAATCAGAATAATTACAGGCTAATCGTGAAGCTGTCAGAGAGCGAGTGACTTTTTTTTATGGTAACCACTCTCTCTTTTCCTCTGCTTTTCTCTTCCAATCTTTTTCTGACAGATCTGAAATGGGAGCATTTTTTCCTTTCCATTTTACCATTGTGTTACTTCTCCTTGCCTCCTGCCTTCAGACCAAATGCCATATTGTGAGAGCAGTACCTTGTTTATCCATGCCTGTGTTTGACAAACCTTTCAACCTTTCCATTTAAAAGCTCTAGGCACTGGCAGGGAAACCAAGGCCAGCTTCCCCATTGCACTCAAGGTCATCTCTGTTTTTCTGAGCACACGACTTAACTCAAAAGGCATAAAAGACTGTGTGTTGTTGACATGCACCTGTAACTCGGTAACGCTCACATACTGTTGCTTTAATAATCGTATATTTTCAGTTTTAGACAACTTAACTTCAGCTTTCAGACATGACTGAAAATGAATTTACTCAGTTCAGATCAAACCTTTAACCAGGATTTATGACACGTAAAATTAATATCTCAGTGTACATACGTTTGTGTGTTCTGTATCCTACCTCTGTGTGTAGCATAGAGCGCAGCAAAGGTGACCACGAAGAAGGTGGTAGAATATTTCCCAGCATTCACCAGGTGTGGGAAAGCCCTCTTGGTGTCACGGTACCGCCTCAGACACTGGATGAAGCGCAACCAGGCAGGCAGACACTGGATGATGGCACGCAGACCATATGAGTAGCTGTGGCATACGTAGTCTGCAGGGTCTAGAATAGAGAAAGATGTGTGATAATATATTTTCTCTTCTGTTATCTCTCATAACGGCCCCATCACACTCCCATTTACACAGGAAAGCTCATCTTTATGTGAGCCACGTGACGACCTCTGTGAGGCTAAACGTTTTCCTTCCATTAGCTCCATGTTAATTGGCTTCATGGAGACCAAGGTGTCACTGTTGATGCAGTGCATGGGCAGAAATTAAAATGTTATTCATATCAAACATCCTAACAGGAACCCTCAACTGTCTGGCAGACTGTCAGCTTTTGTAGGGAATTTTCTGTTACAAGGTGATAATATTTTGATTCCTGATTCTGGGTACTTCTCAGTTAATTCCATTAGGCCAAAGCGCCATTTTTCATCTGAGGTCCAGAGGATGTGAAGTTTAGGGTAAAGCCAGTCTGGCCCTTGGATTAAAGTCTCACCTTTAACTGTGGGCAGCAGGCCCTTGCTGTTGCTCCACTGTAGCTCAAAGATGTAGAAACAAAAGAGATACTCCAGGTCCATCAGAACAAATACCAGAGAGTTAAGCTGATCAGCCAGCCAGAAGTCTGCAAACTCCACTCGGTGAAACGGTGCAGTGAACACACGAAACTGGAACCAGACAAGAGTGGAAACAAGGAAAAAGACCAGTGATTGGTTAAGTAAACAAGTTAAGCCTTTATTTTGTAATAATAATGGCTTTAACATATATTTAAATATAATAATATGATCAAGTGAGAGGAGCATAATATAGAAAAATGTTTAATGCATTTCAAAAACACTGGCTGATCTATTCTGAGTATGTGTAACTAGTTTCAACACTGGGACTGAATTAGTCAACAATTAATCAGCGTGTAATTGTCAGGATAGAAGTGTAAGCTGGGACAAACCTCTATTCATGATCTGAACCCAGACGGACAAAGCCTCTAGACTACTTTATCAGAACACCACAGGATGCCCCAATGAGTCACGCTTTGTGTGTGTGTTTGTTTATTTGTGTCACTATTCACCGGTGTATAACACAAGCACATGAAACAACCTGGCATGCTTTGGCTTCTATGTGCATGTTATTTGGGACATGACTTTTGGCAGGAGCTCAGTTATTGACCACGCTTTGTAAAATGATACAACCCAGCTCGACTCTCTCCATTTACCCCCCCCAGGCCACATCTGACATTCAAGAGCCACTCTGCCTCTCTCCATGTACACTCTCAGATGCAAATAGCCACATACTCTACCTCCACTACAAATGTCAAAGAATATTGATTTTTCTTTACACATATCAACATACATATTTGTTGTAAACTGTCAGTCAAAGTTAGTATTGATCAAGAAGCCACCTCACTCATATCAACTCTGTGTGGATATCTCAAGGTTAAGCCTGCTGCAGTCATGTGGCTTGGTTTTCATTTCTTGAGCAAACAGTAGTAATCCAGGTGCTAGCTTTGCAGTTTGTCCTATAATTGAATTTTTGTTTTCTATCTGGTGTTTACTGTCAGAGGAAATTAGCACACTTGGCATGAATACACTGTAAAGCCTTGCTAAATAGAAAATAACAGACTGTTTCCACCAATAAAACTACAATATGCTCTGAAATATCATTAATCATGTACTGCTTGTTCCATCAGGTCACATGTCTAAGAGCTAATTTCAGCTCTAATTCTGTGGAGGTTGTTATGATTGTACAGGATCAATCAAGACTGAGCCACACCAGAGGAGGGCTGAGGAGTGTCGCTGAAGACTGTGGGGAGCTGTGAAGGAAAGGACAAGATTCTGAGGAGGGGACTGCTGCTAATAGGAGAGAAGCAAGGAGGGAGGAATGGAGGAGGAGAGCAGAAGTGTGAGGAGAAGAGGAGGAGGGACAACAGAGCTCAGGGCATCAGCATACTGATAGATCTATGCCTATAATGATTGCACAGTCACAGCCTGCACCTCCCCTGAGACACGGTTGCATCCTATTATCCTTCAACCCTCTGCCCTCTGTCTCACTACACCCCCTGTACACACACACACACACACACACACACTACACCCTCCCTCCTACAGCCCTGTAGCACAGTTTAGACAAAGAATAGAATAACATAGGAGGGATTTGTAAACATGAGACTTAAGATAGATATCTGAATAGTACATGCATTCTTTTGTGTGAGACAGAAATACACATACTGTTGCAGATTCAAATTGTGTCAGTGGCCCAGTGAAGTAGAAAAATACACACTTCTCCAATCCACAAACCCCAACTTAACTGGTTTATTTGGTCTCTATTAGGTAAAAAGGCATTACGAATAGCTTCTTTAATGATGTGTGAAATCTATGTTGTAATATAATTTGTAATATAAATACACCCGTATCTGGAAAGGTCCAGCTACTGGTCAGTTAATATGCTGTTAAAAATCCTAGTGAGGGAGGTCACCAAGACACTCATGACTCCCCTGAACGACTTCAAGCTCTGGTCAGTCTGTATTTGTGGTTTAAAGTTCAGAATTATAATTTGGATGGACAAAGGTTCGAGATAACTATCTTGTCATGACTGAGGTACAGCACATTTTAGGTTTTGTGACCCACACTGAATTTTCTACATCACATTCAGTTTCTTGTCATATTTTGGATTAATATATTCAATTTGAATAATTGTCTCTGACAAAGCATATCACAATCAGTCACATTTTGAGACATTCTTAGCGTGTATGATAAAAATACAATGAATGAATGAGTGGACCGACCAGCAGCTTGAGGAGCCAGAAACGTGATTTGTAGTAGCAGGTCTTCAAGGGGTTGATGAGGAAAAGCACCATGAACCCATAAAGGATAAGAGGGTTGATCTGCATGGGAAGGAAGGTGTACTCTGAGTAGAGACAGGCGAGGATGCTGAGACACCACAACACACCCAGGAAACCTGCAATCTGCAGAGAGAAGAAACACAAGGACTGGCATCAAAATAAAGCTCATCTGACAAATAATCACAATCAAGCAAGTCTGAATTATTCTTTGCAAATTACTTTGTGTTTTGTTATTTTGTAGTCTAATTAAAACCCTATGGACATTAAATATGCATCATTTCTGCTGAATGAAATGCCTTATTTTACATGGATACATAATGTATGTCTTGAATCTGAATTACCCTAATGACTAAATTGTCTCAATCAGTTCCCTTTACATATGTTTTAAAATGTGTGGGTGATCAATCTGAAAATAAAGTTGACAGTTTTCATTACACATATATCTTCTCATTCTGACCTCAAACAAGTGTTGGTGAGAGAGGTTGTTTCGGGGATTGATTTCAAAGATGAGGACATGATTGACTCCAGCCTTTCTCCATCCATAAGTGTTAATGCCCAGCAGGAAGAGGAACTGGATCAACAGGAAACCACCCCGATAGATCCGCACCAGAGGCCACACATTCTCGTAGCGAATGAACACAGCACCTGACAAAACCACAGTGGATTTTAAAGATAAATTATAAAACATTTGACAGCCTGCTTCATTAAAAGTGAGAAACCATAAAAGCTTCCCAATTATGCTTCACATTTATCTAACAAACATTATCTTCCACTGACAAATTATAAATTGTGCAGTACTAAACAGCATATGAATAATGCATGAATTCATCTGTTTGTGTGACCTACCAGATAGAATAAAGGCGACTGCAAGAATGACGAAGAAGCCGCAATAGAGACCGACACGAAAAGTTGTCCAGGCCAAAGCAGGCTGAACCAGGTGACGAGAAAAACAGAGAGACATTAAAAAAACAGACATCCAGTCATTGTATTATAATAGTATGTGACATATATACAGTATATATAAATGCTGTATATGCATATACAATACAATCATTACCAAATGTCAGACTGATTTTGAATAAACTAATAAACTATGTAACTTCAATTTATAAATCGTGTCTTAGTATAAAGACACTTTGGCTCCTATCATCTGCCTGAATATATTTATTGCACACATGACTACAGGGGAAATGGAGAGATCAATAGCCATACAGTACAATTCAAGTCAGACATGACAGTAATTAATGCAGTAATAACAGTAGATATAATCGAGGGGCGGAAGGGAAGGGGTGGGGGGGGTGCCAGTATCCGCAATCATATTTGAAAAATGTCTTCTGTTCAACAATGGAAAGGCACTTATAAAATCAATACTGAAGGCTCTCATGGTTTCTTTCACTTTGTCTTTTCCCATCTTCCTCACTCTCTCTGTATCTTTCACAACAAGCTTCTCACCTTTTGTGAAAAACATGATCCCAGTAAGAAAAATACAGAGACTATCCCTGCTGGGACTTTGTCTGGCATGGATGCACAATTTGTTCTTAGGGGATTTAATATTGTGTGAATGTGGTAAATGACCTAGAAAAAATATATTCAGACACTTGCACACATTTATTGTAATTTTTAAAATGATTTTATTTCACTCCACACCCTTCAGTCTTGAGAAGCAAAAATTAGATTAATTGGATTGGATTAGATATGTCCAGCAGAAGCATCAGTAAGACTGACCTGAGCTGCCCCCAGTGGAGGAACTCTCAACCTCTTCATGGCCCTCTGACGATCTCCTTCCTCCAGCTCTGTAGTCACCAGGGTCTGGACACACAAACAGCAAACAATTACTCTCAGTAGTCTATGTTTTATGTGTGTGTTTGTTTTCTACCGACATCTTTGTATTATTATGTGTATGTGTGTGTGTGCATGCATGTGTGTATTATGTACGTCTAAACAAGCACCTCTGTCTCAGAGATGAGCTGCGTGATCTTCTTGCAGGTGTAGAAAGGTGCCACCTCCACGTGGGCCACACGCCAGTCAGCACCACGAGAGGTGTCCAGGATCTTGTCATGTTTCTTCAGGATCTTACGGAAACCAGTGAAGTTCAGGTTCTGTTAATGAAAGACGACACAAATCGATTCACGATTCAACACAAGAAATTATTACTCTAAAGACTGTTTCCTTTCTTAGTTTGATGTATTGCTATAACATTACTATGAAGAACTTTTTTCTTCCATGTACGTATATGTGTGTGCGTGCTGAAACCTGGTAGTTCTGGAGCAGGATGAGGCTGAGGTAGAACTCGCTGAAGGCTAGCTTCAGGTCTTTAATGTTGTGGTGTTTGCAGCGCTCCTCCTGTGACAGGTGGAACATCGTTTTGCGTTTCCTCAGGCTGGGTGGTGCGTTGCTCTCACGTTGTGCATCCAGTGAAGACTGCAGCTCATTTTGCAGTGTGGCAAAACGTCTCTGAGCTTCAGCAAGCTTTTCTACAGTGAGCAAGACAAGAAGTAGCAAAATTCTGACTGTGATCCTTATAGTACACCACATTGAACTATTATTTAACATACACCTCCACACTCAAACTGTAGTGTTGTAGTACCCGAGATCGGTCTTGGTCTCGGGACCATATTTTCAAGGTCTTGGTCTCATCTCGGAATCAACTATATTTGTACTTGGTCTTGTCTCAGTCTCGGATGTGCTGGACTCAGGATTTTTTCTCAAGACCAGCCGAGACCACAATTTGTTCCGTATTTTGAAGAGTTGGTGTAAATCTATTCATACATGACGAATGAAACAGTTATGATGAAATTAGAAGCAGACCCTCTCTCCCTCTGACTCCGGTGGCGCTTGACGTCCGTCTAAAAATAAAACTCCCTTATTGGTCATAAGTCACGAGTTGTGTCACCTGCATCCAATGGAAAGCGATAATCGCCAGCGTTGCTATGATACGCCTAACAACAGCGCAAGATTTTAAAAAAGATCTCACGAGCATAGCTTGCTAAAACAGTAGGCTCTTTCAAGATGAACTGCGCCTGGAAAAGAGACGAGAGCAGGCGGCTGCAGCAGGGGGAGTGTCTGAAAGTCGACTATATAGTCTGACAGTATCTAACTTTTCTAGCAGCATCAAGTTACCGTTTGTATTGATGTTACAAATCCTCACATCCTGTGAGGTCGGATGCAGATGAAGTAAAACTGTATTTTGTTCTCAGTTTCCAGTACCTGTTATTTGTTTCACATGAAATGAGGTAAAATTGTAATGAAAAACTGTCATAATGTCAGTTTGCTGATTAAACTATAAATCCAAAAATTTATCAGTCAATATAAACACAAGACAGACAGTTTGATTATTGATCTGTCACATATTTAGACTGTCAGGACTGAAACATCTGTGCAGATGTTATTTTAGCCATTTGAAAAGAACTTAACAGTAAGTTTAAGATACAATCGGCTTTTCTGATAAATCACAGCATTTATTCTGTAAAAGAATCAATCTCCACAGTAAAAACTCAGACCAATGAATCAAAATATTTCAAAGTAAATAAAAGAGGAAAACGTTTCTACTAAATGTCCTGTTGTTGATCCAACACCTGAACCAATCAGATCTTAGATCAGGTGAGAGCAGGTATTTCATGTCATGCCCTGAGGTTTTGCAGTGGGTGGAGACCCACTTTTGTTTTTTTAATTAACAATTTAAACACAATACAATACAACAGTGGAGAGCAACTGCCTTGCTCCAAAATCTGCGGCCGCCTTGATCTCACAAGGTTATCATTGCCTACGTAGGCATGACGTCAGAACAAGTCTGGATCAACTCGGTCATGGGTTTTACAATTCACCGTGGATAAAATATATATTTTGTACTTCGATTATATTTCTAAATAATTTTGCTTTATTGTAAATAATATATAAAAATTAATACATTTAAACATTAAATTTGGTTACTATATTCTAATTCTCATAAGCTTAATGTACATCTATTTGTATAATACTAATAACTAACTAATAATACTACTTTCTTAATATTGCTTTTCTTTTTAACAGAGGAGTACTGTAAATATCAACCCACATAATTATTATGATTACAGCAATGGTCTTGAAAATGGTCTCGCATTGGTTTGGTCTTGGTTTTGGACATGCCCCCCTTCGGTCCTGGTCTTGACTTAGTCTCGCCTGCGTCAGGTCTTGGTCTTGGTATGCCCTGGTCTTTGTCTTGACTCAGTCTCAGGTTAGGTGGTCTTGACTACAACACTAGGAAGCTTAACCATTGTAAACCTTCCTGACTACTCTTTTAGAGCTATTCCCAAGTTGTTCTGATCCACAGACTTAATGTTGAGTATGTTGAGCACTGACAAATTGAAACCAGTCTGATTAAATACAAATTAGTGTTATAATTAGTTATTAGTTGGGTTATAACAGTAATATCTGTTAAGCAAACAGCTATTAACTCTTCTGTACATGTATTTTGGTGGTAAAAGCAATATGCCAGATGGAGAAAAGAAGACTTTATCCTTCATTTTAGCTCTTGCCTTACAAGCTGCTTGTAATAGATGTCAGCTTCTTCAGTTTGACAGCAGTGATCCTGGTGAAGGTCGAGGTTTCTGTAATGCGCTACAGACAAGGCAAAAACTAAAAAAAGACATTTTATACACTTCTGCCTCTTCTCCTGTCTGTTCCTGGAAGCAGGTACATGGAAACTATTAGGCTGCGCTGACATGTAAATGCTGCCAAGTGTGGAACCATTATATGGGTCAGATAAAGGTTAATAAACCTGGAGAGAAAGAGAGAGCAAGAACAAGAGACACTGCCAATATACCATGGCTTTTATGACTCAACAAGAGTGTCGATGGCTATTGGGTGTATTTTGAAGCTAAACTAATCACAGTCAACAATGGTAACAAACTCTGTGTATAACTGTGCTTTTTACATCTTGTGTCTTGGATGTGCAAGTTTTTCAAATGGCATGAAAACCAATAAAAGGAGGCATGAAGTCTCAGTTGGCAGTTGGCATCTCTTATACCGGCTTACCATCGGTTTAACCTGGACGGCATATGGTTGTTTATTTTACCAAACCTGTGTTTAATTTACCATGAGTGTGTTGCTGTATTTAAAGAATATAATGTGGGGAGGCACCACTCTGCACAGACTTTCCTCATGTTAAAGTAGTAATTTGAGTGCTGATTATGATTACGATTACTTTTTCTGTGAACATAATGATCATATGTTCACAGTTAACATAAATGACAAGTCGCAAATACTGAATACAGTATATTAATGAAATGTTCACAGACAATGTATTTTTGACGGCCAAAATATCCGATCTACAACCGGTTTTCTGTCGGTGAAATATCCAATATCCAATGTGAAAATATCCAACGTTACAGTTCAACATCCAGACATGTGAGTGCAGCGATTTTATGTCAGTTCATCCTGTTATCCCACTGGTCATCATCCTGGACTCCTTCTCCCTCTCTCTTCAAAGGTTTTTGCTCTTGTTCAAACCAAATGTCACTTCTCCCACTAAAATCTGTGCAGTGTAACTTTACTTTACTTGGCAGACGCTTTTATCCAAAGCGACTTAAAAGGAGAAGACACAAGCAATCACCATTTGGTTTCTGTAAATACTGAGTTACAAACACTAAGAGCCCTGATAAGGCCCAACTCGTAAAGATAAAGAACATGCTAGGAGTTGTTAAGTGCTAGACAATTTTGTGGATGTGTGTGTGTATGTGTGTGTGTTAGACTCATTTGAAATACTTTTTAAACAAGTGAGTTTTCAAATGTTTTTTAAAGGTGGTGATAGTC
>JAUBNQ010000020.1:12242142-12261598 GCA_032353495.1 Ctenopoma kingsleyae | reverse complement strand
ACCATCTGGAGGGGTTTGATGGTGACTGCAGAAGCTCCAGCCAGGAGAGAGTTACAATAGTCAAGTCTAGAGATGACACTGCCTGGAGGAGGAGAGAAAAGGCCTAATCTTACAAATGTTATAGAGAGTGAACCTGCAGGACCTGAAGATTGCAGCTACATTGATTTGAATTGAGATGTTTTGCTGAGGGGAGTTGTTGCTTGGAAAGATCAGATCTCAGTTTTGGATAAGTTCAATTGGAGGTGTCGCTCAGACATCCAAGCTGATATGTCTGAGAGACAGGCCGAAATTTTTGTTGAAATAGTGGTATCCTCTGGTGGGAAAGACAGATAGAGCTGAGTGTTGTCAGCATAGGAGTGGTAGGAAAAACCAAGGGATTGGATGATGTGACCAAGTGAGCGAATAACTCTTGCTTACATAACATCAGTGCACGCTTGGTTTAATAGAAATATTAATTTGTGTTGCGTTAGTTTTTTCTTTTGATAAAAGTTTGCAAACTTGTAGATTTGACAGCATTGACAGTTCTTTTTTATCCTGTGTCTGTCAATCAAATGTGACCAAAATATCTATTTTTTCTAAAGCCAAAGATATTGTTGGTGATACTGTTCACTATTGTGTTGTTTTGTGGATTTAGAGACTTTTATTTTGTTAAGTTTGTTATTAAGTTGCTGCTTATCTGTCATTGAAAACGTGTGGCCCAGCTAACTTTCTAGATTTTAATCTGGCCCAAATTAATAGGTAATTGAATAGCCCTGCTCTAAAGGTTGTTTTTCTGGTCCTAAGCTGAGAAAAGGAACACTGGTGATGTGGACAGCTTGGTGACCTTTACACTTTACTACCTACAGTACATTGTACAGTCTTGAGATATCACACTACCTGCCTTACAGGAATACCACAGTTCTTCTTTGACATCTAAATTTACAGTAATCCTTCTGGACTCATACTGCAGGCAAAAGCAGGAGCCGTGAGAAAGTCGGGATCCCAACTGTTCCACAAGGAGGTTTTGTGGATTACAGGATTACAGTGGCACTTCACAACAAAAGGCCATGTCTGGACAGTTCATCTGTATGGAGTTAATGAAGCTGAAAGAGACAGGTGTTGGTGGGTTAGATTTCCACTGGTATGGGTTTAACGGGGAATTTTGGAGAGCCTGTTTTTCTTTCTCAGCCAAGACAGAATAAAAGGATATTCTCTTCAACCAGAAAACTGCAAACATTTCTTTTCACTGTGCATGAAATGATGATGAAAGTGCTGTCCAGCAGACTTGATTTCAGTGCAAGCAGCAGAATGGCTTTGAGAGGTCAAGGCCCCTCATCAGAGATGAGATACAGATGGAAAGATATGTGTGGAGACAAGTGTCTTACACAGTACATGATTTGTCTCTATCTAGCCACTCACTCTCTCACAACCTAACCAGCTTTTTCAAATTACCACACACACACACACACAGGTATCAGATAAAGTTACCTGCCAGGCACAGCTTAGTAATTTCTTACTTCGCCCCCCTGTGTGCAGAGGATAAACAAGGTGCCTGAGAGCGGGAAGAAGATGCTGTTACACAATGTTTTCCCAATCTCACACCACTGTTCTTCTGAGGAGACACTGAATCGTTCACTGTAATAATGATGTGATGTGACTCTGCTGTCAACGTCATGTCGTAGCATTAAATACATCAGAAATGACAAGTGATTTATTTGCTTATTCTGCTCTATTCTTTTATGTATCCTTAATTCATAAAAATGGACAATAACACGTAGGCCCACAAAAGCTTTACAGGTATAAAAGACAGTTGTGATACAATTGTGAACTTTCTGAATTGTCAGTCTTCCTGTCTCTCTCAGGGAAATCAGAGAAGGCACCTTTTGGTCCCTACAATGGGTGTCAAACATTTACCCTTGCTGTCTAGTATGGGTGAATCCATATTATTTCTCACAACAACGTGAAAAAGACTAGCAAAGCCGCAAGTTTCTAATCAAGAACAGGCTGAGATGGAGGTGATTCCTTCAGCTACTAACTGCCTTTATTCAAGACAATCACTTTAAAATTTTATTTCACATATTGAACAGTTATCACAGTACACTTGCAAATCACATTTCTCCACGGATACATATTGATTGAATAACTGAAATTACATTTCTCTCTCATTGTTCTTTCCTCTGTGTTGCTCCTCTCTTCCTCTAGGCGTTGCTTCGTCTTTCATTCAAGGGGTACTACACCCCTGTTCAAATTCAACCTTTTATGTCAGGTTTGTTAGGATTTAAATGTTTTTTGTTTAAAAGTTGCATCCTCTGGCCCTTCCCACATCATGATGCAATAGACCTGATTTGGGGGAATATTATCCATGTGGTGGCAACCATAAAACTAATAGCACATTTTTGGTAAATGTGTTCTTCGACACAATACTGTTGACAGAACTCAAGAGATTCACAGTTCCTCCTGCTAACAAGGTCAGCAATGATAATACTCTGTTTACTTGCTGCCCTAGCCATCCATCTGACAGTAATATTATTATCAGCTGGGATAAAGTTGCCAGTCAACCTTGGCCCTCTGTTGACCTGGAAAGCTTGCAATTTCACAGCCAGACTCTAGAGGAAGCACTGTCTGTCTTACGATAAGCAGAATACCACTATTGCTGAAGTTCAAGACTAGAAGGCAACCATCTAGTACAAGAATCCCAGAATATATTACAGCTTATATCTCATGTTACATGGCACACACATACTCCCTCGATCCCTGAAATACACACAGGCAGGCCTGCTCACCCAAACATGACTACCACTGGCTGCTTCAATCAAGAGATCAAGACTAGACATAATTACGTCTAATCTTGATCTCTTGATTGAAATAGCCAGCTCCGTAAAAAGTAAATAAACTAAACTAAGGAAAATGCTTCGCAACAACCCATTACACACTTCAAAAAATCAATGTTTTATACAAGGCACTGTATTATTAAACATAAATAGCTGATGTTCATAACCTATTTGCAGATGAGGGAATAATTATTGCCTCATACTTATTGAAGATGATGAATTATTACAGTCAACAGTTCCTGTGAGGTTCACTGAATCATAAAATCATACAGTTGTTACAGTTCTTTGATCTTTTGATCTTAACATTGATTTGATGTACTGTAGTCTCCATCAATTATTACCTCAACTGGAACAGAAGTAAATAAATACCTGAATAGAATGTGTTGATTTTCAGGAGCTCCTTCTCACAGGTCTGGAAAAACCTCTCCTCAAACTTAGCATAGTATCTCTTCACTGTGTCTTCATCTGTGACTGGAGAAAGAAAAACACACAAAGAAAGAGTGGTTAGCTGAGGAAACTAGTATATGTCTAAATATACATTATTGTTGTTACAGTATTGTTGCAAAATTCTATCGTTGGTCCATTAAAGACTTTTCAATTAAGTTGCTCTTTGTGATTCCCATTCACACTGCTACACACACTCCTCTTCTAGGTGATGAGTAACAATTGAAATCAGGTCAAAACTTTAATGGATGGAAACAGGAACAGTTAAAAATACAGCATAACACATACAGGAGCAAAGCAAAGGTAGTTATAGAGAACAAAATCTATTTTTACCCGTGCTATAACTCTAACATGCATTATGTTAGTATTAAATAATCATCTAAATACAGAGAAGATAAGGTTCTACTGTTCTCCTGTTGTCTTTAGTTTTCGGTGAGTCTTCTCAAAGTGTTAAAAGTTCCTGCTAACTGCCAATAGCATATTGAGTACATTTACTGTGACTTAGTGCTGAATTAGTCTAATTTCTGTTGTAGATGAAAGCCTTTGCATGTGACTTGTCACAGTATATAAAAGTATTTGCAAGGATAACAATGTACGTGTGGGATATGCACATTGTTTTGGTGTTTACAGTTTGTATTAATCACCTGATGGGTGACTTAACCAGCTAAGATAATCTTCCAAAAACTTGGGTATATTCCTTTACGGTTCATCAGCACTGAGGCAAACAGACATTCAGTCAGACTTACAATTAGATCAACAGCTTCCTTCTGTCTCTCTTCTGTCTGACAAGCCCTGTATGTCTTTTTCAGGCTCAGCCAATTCAATCAGCATTGATGCTCTGTCTCAAATAATCCTCAGCTTCATTTAGGCACTGTCAGGTGTCAGGTAGCCTGCTGCCACTGATCAGCTACCTGCCAAGCCCACATACTTGCACACAAACATCACAACATCAGTGGTTCTTTACCTGTATATATCTTAAAACTATCTTTAAAATGCCAAAACAACAACAGTACAGCAAAAATGGAACAAAGTTTCCTGCAAAGTCAGGTATGTTTGTCAAATATCACACAAGAGTTGATACAAAAATATGACTTTCATGTTCTTTCCATAAATAGTTGACATTTTCAAGACTTAGATCAGTGTCACCAGTACCTAAATGTCAAATGAAGACATTCATACATTCATGTAGAAGCTTTGTACTCAATATCACTGCTCTATTCACACACAAGCCTACATTTACAGCTGGAAGCAGGATCCTGTGAAAGTGTGAAAAATTCCCAAAAGTCCAACAGTTTTACAAGGAAAATACACACCACTCTACCTCCAAGCTGAAGATAATCAGTTATAAATTAATTAAACTGTGTTCTGCAGGTGGAAACACCTCAAAAATACCTAGGCATAAGTTCTATGAGAACTCTTTCAAAATACTCCATGTTATCCAAATGCTATGAGTGTATCAAAGTTGCGCTCATTTAATGTCCAAAACAGCATTATTATGATAATGACAACAGTTGAAAAATTGCTAAACTAAAGTGAAGTTTGAAAACAAGAACAAACCTCCACTAAGGATCAACAGTGACTTAATGTGGGAGAAAGAGGAGAAAGAGAACAAGGAACAGATGTATAGTAGTAGATGGTAATAAGTAGTAAAGGCAGACATGAGTTTAAGTACAGAATAAGTCAAATCTATGTGCTGTAATTGCTACATAGCTGCTTGAACAAGTTACTGTCATGTCAGACAAGATAACAGAAAGTGAACGAAAAGAAGAGACCATGAAGGCTGTTTGTGCATTTCATTTGTAATGATCAATTGCTAATTCATTTATAATCATTGCTTTTGCTGTTAGATACATGCATTAACCTTAATTATACTTCAGGTTCAACTGCAGGTCAGACTTTACGTGCGCTGTTTGTCACTTTAGGAAGTCTAAGAACCAAGGTCCCGTCTGGCACTCTAGGCCAGCGAATGAAATGCTTAATAAACTTAAGCCACTCTCCATTCTTTAGTGTGTTGCCTCTGAGGTGAATTAAGATGGAACAATCATCATCATCAATCAATCATCAATCTAATTTTTATGTATGGAAAAAAGAAAGTAAGTAGGAGAACATATGAAATGAGGAGGAGGCACAGATTAATCTGCTAGAAGGAGAAGTGAAATGTAGACAAATGAGGTAGAAAGATAATCAGAAAAGAAAGCAGATGGCCTTCATTCTGTCTCGTGCAGTCACAACTCTTTCAGCCCTACATCCATGCAGAGCTCAACCACCTGAGCACTTGACAGCTGATGGGCTGAGATGCTGCAGAGGGGTTGATGACTGACTGGATGGATGAACAGGCAGAGGGACGCATGCTTGAATCGCTGACCGATCAGCTGGCAAGCAGGTCAGCTGAATGAATGAGTGCTTGCTAGTCAGTGTGTCATGACAGAATGACTAATGGTCCAACATAGTCCTTTAGTAAGACCTGCAGGCAAGCAGCAGACAGAGCTGTAATGTAATTCAAAGTAAAAGGTTACGCTGCTAATGAACACTTGGTATAAAAGACAGCAAACCAATAGAGATGTATAATAACATGGAGGACACATTTAGCAAACTCTTTTGTGGTATGTTTTGTATACACAAAATATTAGTTTTAAAATAAATATGATATAACCTAGAAATTAGGGTTACAAAATCAACACTTTCATCTCTAAAAATACTTAATATGAAACATCTTTTGCGACAAGTAAGGATTTATCTGAGTTTCCTCCTACAGGCAGCATTTTAAACAGTAATGTGCCATTTAAGTGTGTCTTATCTGAACAGAGGAGAAGACTAATCTACTACAAAAAAAACAAAAAAGGAAACATAACAAACAGCATTTCATTTTTGAAAATGTCAGGCGGCATTTGCTCCAAAGCCTGAGAATGTCAACAACATACCTGTAATTTCTTGGGCTAAATTGCAGTTTTTAAAATCTTGACAGAATTTAAGTCATTTTCTTCAATCTTCAGTCAACAGTTCCTTGCGTTGCACTTTGCTTTCAGTGTTTTCTCCCTGACTTTGTATCTCTGCTTGTTTTAAAGCTCACTTGTAGCCACTTTGACTGAATGTGTTTGTCAAATCACTAAATGTAAATGATCTTAATGTAAGTTACTGTAATATTTTAGAACAATATATACAGTATTTTGTATATGTCCCTTTTCCCACTCGGATACTCACTAACAGAGTGAGTATACTGGTGGGAGTTTGTTGTGCTGGATCAAAGTGTAGATGTGAGGGCAGGAAAGAGGTTATGAAATGACCCTGAACCCTTGCCTCTTTGTTTCCTGCTGATTCTCTACTGAACACACCAGTGTAGGTGTGTGCATGTATTTCAACACATCAGTGAATAGACACACACCTGCTTTTGTCCATAGATTTGTGCGGATGAGATGTGTGATGTGTAGGAACAAAGGCAGAGTCAGTTCATCTTTGAATTCATCCTCACAGCTGTGGTTTACTGAGACTTCACCAACAGACTCTCTGCTGCTGCTGAAACAAATCTCTCATCTACGTAACTCATCCTGCCACACACTTTACCTTCAACCGACATCAGCATAAATGCACATAATCAACCTGTCATAATTACATTGTCTTATCTTTTTATTTGCCTCCTAAGATGTACCTGCAGTGCAAATACATATAAATCTAATTATGAAAACACCCTGTAATTTTGCACATACTTTCTTGAATTTAAAAAATGTGACAGCCGCTCTTCCAGCAACACAGTATGCGATCTCATTAATGATAGTCTGGGAGAATGACAATAGAGATGGCTTCCTAGATTCCAACAGTGTTGCCAAAGGGATTTAAAGGTAGAAAATGTGAACATTATGAGAGATGTATTCAACAGAGTGACACACAAAATAGACAAATCCCAAAGTCCTACAAAGAAAGTATCAACCACATGCATTTTATTTTATAGCAAAACAACACTGTTTCACAAAAAAATAATTAAAATTTTAAGGTATTATTTCCCTTTTGTTAGTAAATTTACGTGACTTCTCTTTGGTTCCCAGAACCTACATACTAACACAGACACCAGCAGATACAGAGGACCCATCTTCCCTTCCCTCCAGCTACGTTAAAAGGTAGGACTCCTGCAGTCGTAGATACTCTGGTATTTATTTGATGCTGTGTGTGTTTGTGTGTATGTGTGTGAGTCCAAGCCAAAGAGATCATGATAGAGCACCTCAGTAGGGAATAATAGTTCTGTCCCTGAAGAGCTGTGTGGTGATATACGACTCTGTTTACTCAATGTGTGTGTGTGTGTGTGTGTGTGTGTGTCTGCACCACATAGTGAAGACATTTTCAGAAGACATTTTAGTACTAGTTTAGGTTAGGGTGAGGATTGAGGTTAAACGTTGAGTTGTGATGGCTGAGCTTCAGATTAGGGGCTGGGGAATGCACTATGTGAATGGGAGTTCTCACAACTATAGTGACAGCAGCATCTGTGTCTTTGTGTATTTATAGTGTTTTCTCTGGACAGTACTTTAGCACTGACTCTTCAATTATCAGTCTTTGTGCAGACATTTAGACAGTAACTAATATTTATATACCTAACCTGCAAGGGCAAAGAGTTTGAGACTGGTCCCTCTTTTTCTTTCTCAAGACACCATAACTACTATCAAAGATCTAATTCCTCTGAAGCTACAGAAAAATCAATACATGGTTCAATTAGATTTAGAAACATTTAACTACATTAAATCATGGCCATAAAGTGAGGAAATGGCAGCAGCTGTGAAGCTTACATCATGTGTTTTCACCCTCAAGCTTGTCGACAAATCAATTATTTGATTTTACATTTATCGGGTAAAAATGCAAAACATTTTCTGGTTACAGCTCTATAAACAAACTCAATCATAACTTTCTTTATCCCCCACATTTAGTGTCACTGACATGTACTACTGCCATTCATTTGCTACCATTATCAAAACAGGAAAAAATGCAAGTAAATTATTATTTATTATTACTGCCTTACACAATTTGAAATCCTACTGAATGACTGTTTAGGTGGTTTAGGGGTTTTTCTAGAGCAACTAAAAAACTATAAGAATCAGTAGATATTCATTAAACCCAATTTATTCTTCAAAAACATTTTTTTTTACAGAAAATAAAATTAATAGGCTTCGCAGTTAAACCCAAACTTGAAGAGTGCATCATGGATTCCCAAAGGGGATTTGGTGTTAAATATAATGAGACATACAGTACTTTGGTACAACATGCTATAAGAAGAGTAGATCCAGTGCAGTATGTTCATTCATTGCTTTTCATCACTTTCTCAGACAAAGAATTGTGCTGGTAGCTAGAAAAACAACTCTTGACCTGCAGTATTCCCAGGGCGGCTTGTAGTAGGCAGCCCCTTCTCTCCACTAACCCCTTCTTCTGTAGATTGTATAAATAAATGATGAGACAGCTTCCCAAGAACCCAACCAGTCACCCTGAAACCCTCCACAAACATACATGCACACACACACACACACACACACACACATACACGCATGCACACACAACTTCTTATATTGTGATACAGCTATTCTGTGACGTGGCCCCATAAAACCAGCATATAAATCCTTCATGGAAGCCCTTGCTCTTGCTGCCAGTGAGAAGGATTTGAAGAAAACAAGGACCATACAAACACATAGATGTCACTCTCTATCACATCCACATAATATGAAGGAAGTTGTTATTGTTATTTTGCAAGTAGCAGATTTTGCTAGATAACCTTTCAATTTGTGGACCGTTTTCATGCTGAAAATCTGCTGCTGTTAAGTTGGGAGAGACAGAGAAAGGTGAAAAGGCTTAATTATCTGTCTTTACACTGAAGCCAGGAGAGAAGGGAGAGGACACAGCATCTATCTCTTCATAGTCATCTAAAACAAACAGGCCAAAGTGGAAACAGACACAGGTGCACACAAATTGTATGTCCTATTTTCAAACACCATTTCTCCCTTTTAATGACACCTCACTGTGGAATATAAACTATGAGCTGATAGCATTACTGTCAAGGGAGCTGAGGAGGCCATTACGTTATGATTGTCACTGTATTAGCTTCAGTTATCTCTTCAATGCACACAGGTGTAAATCACAAAGGCGGAGAAAGAGCTATAAAAGAGAATAGGCTCAACTTAACTCTGGGCTAATATTAATCTAGAGAGACGAAAAGAGTCAGTGCATAAAAACAACATCAACATCCTCCAGTGCCAAATTAGGCAACACTAAAACCAGCCAGACAACCCATGGCCCCCCCTTCCATTCCTCCATCTCGCCTTTTTTTCCCCCTCTCTTATTCCCATTCGACCCTCCAGCCACAATTAATTCTACCAATCATCTCTCTCATTGAGGCCAGGGGAGCATTAAGAATGCACACTCACTAGGCAAGACTGCTAGCCTGGGAGGACCGGGGGCAGGATGAGGAACTACTGTAGCTCCCAATCCATTGTGTACTATTTATATTGCCAGACAGCAAGCTAAGCATCTCCAGAAAATACAGTACACCAGTGTTGAGAATTGAAAATGATAAGATGGAGAGAATCACATACTCAACACATTCTGAGAAGTGTTAATATCTCTGTCTTGTGTGTATGTGTTCATGTGAGGAAGAAAGTGAGAAAGAGAGAGAGAGAGAGAGAGAGAGAGAGAGAGAGAGAGAGAGGGAGTGTGAGGTGCATATAACCAGCAGCCAAGTGAATACTTGATGAGAGGGAAAGAGTAAAAGCAAGGGGCCAGATGGGGTGTGAGATGATCCTGGGGACCAGAGAGAAAACACCCACAACACCCACTGGAGAACACAATGAGAGAGTCACTGATGGAGAAAAAAACAGAGGTGGAGTGAGAGAGCAATGTTGGGAAGAAACAAGGAAGGAAGAGGTAAAGACAGATAAGAAATAAAATATTTCAACATTTATTTCAATTTCAAAATGTTTTTGGACCCCTTCACCTTTTACACACCCATCAATAATTTACTACACTCCCATAATGAAGTGGAAACATGTTTTTATTTCTAAAAGGGAAATAATTATATCTACATTGCAAAAAGTATACTGTTGTCTTGGCTGTAGGCTTCAGGTCATTGGTGTGCTAAATTGTCAGCTGAGTCTCAGGTCACATGCACTCTGGAGAAGGAATACTTCTCTGGTTTTGGCTGCTACCAACATGCTTCACTGTAGGGCTGTTATTAGCCAGGTGAAAAGGCATAACATATTGTCTGTGTAGGTTTACAATATTTTTTAAAGGTTAGGACTGTTAAGAATATCCTACTGAATGGGACTACTGCAGTATAGATGATTTCTGCAATGTACTGTATCCCAACCTCAGAGTGAAAAGAATTATACATTAATGCCCATAAAACAAGACATTCAACTTATTGCAGGTGATAATCTGCAAAGCTGTAATAAATCATTTAAAATCACTTTAAAGTAAAGGTTAATAGACAGCATGCTACTATTTAACTATTTAATTAAGAAAAGAAATGTAGATGACACCACTTCACTATAGTAAACTGACGTACTGCTTCCCCACAAATCTCAGCTCATAGTATGAAGACTGCACATAGAGAAGTCTAACCAAATTGGTTTCAGCTAGAGAATAACTTTTATTTAAATGAAAGTACAGTTTCTACACTACTTAATAGATATAAAAGAAACAAAAAAAACTTTTCATTGAGTAGCATACTTACCAATTACCTGAGTGAACTCTTAAACAAGACCAACATATTTGTTGAGACTGCGGGCTTATGAAAGTACACTAACAGGCAAAGTTTCTGAGACACACAAGAAGTAGGTCATGTTTGTTGTAATACAGACTTAATGTTTTGCCTAAAATCAAGACAGAGAGGAGTGTGTTTGTGAATGTCCATTAAAGGGCTTATGAATGATGTGTAAACTGTTCTCAACATGCCTGTTTCAAGCCGACAGTTCCTCTATCCTGTATATACCCAGATGTACACACCCTGGTTGGCTGCAAGATACACACCTGGAGCAGCTGAAACAAGGAGAGGAGGTTGAATGGGAGTAAGGGATGAGGGCAGAAGATGAGGTGGAATTGGGCAGAGAGGAGAAACAGGCCACAGATTCTTCCAATCAGACAAAGAGGTCCACAGAAAGCAGTATTACGGCCAGGAAATTATGGGAAAGTTCATAATTTCTTGCTCTTTATTCTTGCAACAAAGTACAACAAAAAAGAAATGTCAGCATGTGCCCAGGAAATTCCCTCCCTCTTTCTTTGTCTTTATCAGTTCCCTCTTCCCCCCTTCTTCCCAGCCTTCTCTCATTTAACTAAGCTGCTGCTGTGAAGTGTTATCTCTGACAGTCAGCACTAAGAGAAAGTTTGGCCCAGACCTCTCTCTCCCTCCTCCCAGCACCACACAGACCCTTGAAGATTTGGATAGTTTCTCAGAGTTTTTACTGACTCCCTGCATGTCTCTATAGGTAGATGCACACCAAGGGAAAAGGCAAACTGATAACAGTGTGAAATAAATGCTGTCTGATTCATCTCATTGCAAATGTTCACCTGAACTTTGGAGCTTCAATCATATCTCTGAAACTTTGCCAGACATTTTAAGCTCTTTGGGATCCAGGATATTTAAAACATATATTAGTCTGTCAAAAATGTCTGCTATGGGGCCATTATAAACTAAATAGACACACACACATTAGGCCTGTGGTCTGAGCTGCAATCTAATCTGAACAAACTTTGATGTGATCGGCATGTGTTGTATTTCTCATTCAAAGCCATTTTACTACAAAAGCTTTAATGTGATATTTTATGTTAATACCACATTTCTATAAACAGTTTATGTCTCTGATAATGCAGAATTTATTCTTTTGGTGGCAGTACAATAAGGGATGTTGATCTACCTCTACTGAAGTAGCGACGTCTCAGTATGCAAACTCACGCACTGCACAGATCACTTACATTAATTGAAGCAAATCTAATCTTAGGAGATCAGGTTTGATTTCATGGAAACTCTTTCAAAGAGAATGGCTACTGTGAAGCCTGTAATGTGGGTATAAGATAACTCCTCAGACAGTCTAAAGAACAGATTAAAAAATTTTAATGAAAAATACAGGCTAACATGTAATATCTGTTAATTTCAAACCACGGTTTTAATAAGAATTACAGACTTTATTGATCGTCTTGGGGAAATTGTTGTTGGACAGCTGCCAGACAGTAGCCTCGACATATAGCCTGGCCGGACTGGGAATCAAACCACTGATCCTGGGGTTCATAGACAACTGCTCTACCCACTGAGCTATTTGCCATGGGTACTATTGCATATTTTTGTTTTGTTTGAAAGATCACAACTGTTGTAGTTTCCTACTTAAGTTTAAACAAACTGATTTCTGAACCTCATTTTTTATCAGCTATCAGTAGATCCAAACACACAACATCCTCACATGTATACAAATCTGCACACACATCTGCACACCTGGTTATTTAATTCTTTCAATTACAATATTTTATCCAAAAATGGTTTGTTGTGTGAGTGTTTTCCTCCATTATCTGCCATTAGGGAACCAATGTGTTGCAATGGCTACTTTCAGGCTTAAGTGAACTACACATGAAGTATATACACATATTTATGGATTAAGAGATGCTGCCATTTCAATAGCTATCTCATTTGAAAAATCTGATGTTTACATATTAAAGTGCCCATCAGTAAGATTTTGCAGCATGAGTGTATCGTTAGTGAGTCTGTTACATATGTAAATGCAACTCTGTGCAGGTTTATCTGAATCAAAATGAACTGTAATACACAAATATCTGATTTGCTTTGGTTTTCTTACAGTGCCAATATAGCACCTTTCAGTTACTTTGTCAGCCCCATAAAAAGTATGAAAGAACTGGGAATCCAAAGCTGGAGGATGAAACATCTGGAAGTGTTTCTCTAAATCACGGAACTTCCATTTTTAAGTGGACATGCTTGCATATGTATGAGCCAGCTATTACTGTGACCAGACATTATGGCTGCACAGAGCTTGGAGATGAAACATACCAGGCCACTCTTGGAAAATTATTCACAGATTCAGTGAGCTGAAAAAATTAAGGTTATATGAAGCAAAACCTAATAAAATAATTAGAGGAACAGTACAAGAGGAAAGATGAGAAAGACCAAAGAAAGAGGATTGTGGAGGATGAGGGAAACAGGAGGCAGACTTGTGGGTAAGTGAAGGGTGAAGGGCACCAGGCCTCATCAGCATAGTGTGAACTGGTAGCAGATGCCAAGAGCCTGAGAGGAAATTGTATTTATGTGACTTAATGTGTGCGCATTTGTTTGTAAGCCTGTTTCTGAATGCACTTGTTGTATTTTCTACTGCTCTATGCTGTTCTGTAATGTATGCCCCTATCACAATGATTGTTAAACTATCTGCCAACTAAGGAGGCAGGGTGAATCCTAATCTACAGTTTAATGACCACTGAATACTGTTTGGTTAATGAAGAGGGTCTATTACACATACAGGTGGAGGTATATAGAAGGAGGGATAAGAGGTTTGACTTTAAGGAATACAGCTTTCTCTATAGTGATCAATTGCTTTGTCCTGCTGCAAAGCTTTTGTCTCCCCTGGATGATAAAAGAAGAGAAAACTAAACATGTCAGAATTGCCAACTGACAGCTTAACCCCATTAGTCAGGGCTCTTCTACATGGTCATGGCTCATTAAGATAACAACAAGCTTTATGTACTGCTCTCAGCATTACACAAACATGATTGATATTAATCATCATCCAGTCACTTGAGAAAGGAGAGCATGAGAAATACTTGACTGTGCCACTAATGTCTCATTTAACTGTTCTGTTAGAGGGAGGGGAAGGACTAATCTAATGTCGTGCTTTAGTAGCTCTTTTTGCCACCTTGATCGTCTCCTCATTTCTTCTTCAGTTCTTTTTGAGGCAGAATATATATTTTACCCCTCTGCCTCCGTGTTCCTCCTCTCCTCGTCATTCCTCTTCACTAAGCTTGTTCTGCTGATCTATATGCAACCAAGTGGAAACAATAAGGGCGGCATCGTAGACTCACTATATTCATACAGAAAATAACTGAATTACATCCTGTACTGAACTGGGAGCCCACAGAGGAAGTCATCAGGATCCTGTCTGCAGCTGCATGGCACTACATGTAGCAGTAATTTGCTGTCAGGAAAGGTCTGTAAAAATCAAACTGTGCCCTGTTTTCAAAAGGAACAAAGAATATGATTGAAGGCTATAGCTGTAATTTTCAGAACCCAAAAAGACAATGGAGAAGTTCCAGAGTCTGCTACACTGATAAACATCTTTAGATACAGTTTCACAATGAATATTCCTCATCTCACTTCATTTGTCTGTTTATATCTGATTCAGCTGGTGACAGTACACAATTTAAACAGCAGAGCTGAATAACTGTCCTCTTGGTTTTGCATGACCAACAAAATATAGTTGTAAAAAAATAAAGCATAAATTGAATGATGCTTGCTGCCATCTGATTGATTGTACGTCTTGGAAGCAGTCAATGCTGATGATGGACAGACTAAGGAAATTAACTGTCTCACAAGTAAGACACACACAATACACTGGAGAACCAGGGCAGCCTTAAAGAAAAAGGAACCAATATAATAAACTCTATAAATAAAACAGTGTGATAAAAGAAGAGACAATTTATTAACAAGAAAGCTGCTAGTTGACCTTGAAATTTAAATGAACATTTAGGTAAGTCACATGTATATGTATAGTACTGCAGAACAAAATAGGAAAGAAAATCATTTATCAAACACTGGATTTAAATCCAAAATGGCCATTTGGAGCAGAGTTGCTTTTTGATGCCTATAATAATACACAGCCACCTTGTTGGAAGAAAATTGCTCCTCCATTCCAGCGTCTAAATGTGTGTGTGTATCTGCCTGCATGCACTATAAATGCACCAAAAGACTTGCACTGATGTTTGAGCAAGTATGTCCTGTCCCATTTTTTGAGAGCTGGTTGGCTGGGAGTGACATTGTCATTATCGACATCTCTCCCCACTCCCCTGGATCCTGTAGCCATTAGCAACGAACACCGGGAGCTGGCCTCTCCTCTGCTGCAGCCAATTGCTTTCACATCTCTGCGCGACTGTGTGCATGCATGCGAATGAGCAGGTGTTCCTTTTTCAATCGTGTGTGTGTGTGTGTGTGTGTGTGTGTGTGTGTGTGTGTGTGTGCGCGCTCATGTCTGGGCATGGCTCTATCATAGCACCACGATTGAGTTTGTCTGTGTTGATGATTTGATAAAATGCAGCCCACTGTTACTCATTTATTCTCAATTTATTCCTGTGTAAAGACAACTGTTTCATGACCACATTACATCTCAGAAGAAAACACAGACACACATTTCATACTAGGCAAGCTGAACAGAACACTGCCAACCAGAAGGAAGAGGTCAGCATAAAATAATCAATAGGTGTTGATTAGGCCTACTCAGTACCTTTGTATTGCATGGCAAGCAACAGCCCTTCATCTGTGTGCCTGGAAATCAATACTCTGATCTCTGATTAGGCCAGGCTCAGTGAGCAGAAGAAAAGAGCAGTACACACCAACTGACTGTGAAATGAGACTGAAAAAGCACCAGTCCATGATAGATGGTCAAATAAAACAATATTCCAGGCAGAGTTTCCCAGAACACAAATTAAGCTGAAGGCATGTTTCTAAAAGCGATCAGAGAAGATCATTTCAGTTGTAGACACCACATTGCACAGTTTATACTTCAGGTTTATAGTCCAGCATCTAACAAGAAAAGCAAATACAAAGCTACATTAAAGAAAAACAGCACTGAGTGTGTATGATATGTCTTTATAATGACGTTACATCCAGTCATAGCTCCTGGCAGTAGCAGAGGCAAGAAATAAAAGGCTCTGCTCATGGGCACCTTGAGAAACAGCTGAGAAAGGATTCAGTTCCTCCCCGTCTAGACTCCCACAAACAGAGCACAGAT
Source organism: Ctenopoma kingsleyae (assembly GCA_032353495.1). Lineage (NCBI taxonomy): Eukaryota > Metazoa > Chordata > Actinopteri > Anabantiformes > Anabantidae > Ctenopoma > Ctenopoma kingsleyae. The sequence continues at coordinate 12,245,382 of JAUBNQ010000020.1, read as the reverse complement.
CTGGCAATACTCTAACCTTTAGGTTGACACCAACACTTTACATAGCAGAGCCAACACTTCAGGCACTTGTTGGAGCCGTAACATGAAAATGCTTTTATATTGAAGGTCCCGCTGGGAGTGTGTATAAAAAACTCCTCTACCTTCTGTCTGACCTGGAATCTCTGGTAGTGTTTTAGGAAATATCACATATGTGGGAGACAGAAAGATAACATTAGATTTAGTTTGATTTTATGGCAGTGTTGCCATAACTTAGCAGCACTACTAACACAACTAATGTGTCTAATTAAAATGTTAAAAGTGGAACAAAGACTTATTCCATAAGAAAGTCTCACAGAAGAAGAAAGCCTTAACAAATCAGACTGAAGAAATTCCTTTTTTAGTAGTGACATGAGTCATAAATACTGATAAATACTGACTGAACCCCTCAAGAATGAAATTATATAGTTGTTAGTGTGATTAAATGGATCTACTTATTTCATGTTGCAGGATAAGTGATGAAAAACATATCAATATAAGACATATTTATTCACTGAAGATACGTATAGATATATAATGCTAATCAAGTATGGTATTAAGTTTGGTCTCTGATACCATGGGATCTAGTCGCATGACAGATAAGAGATAACAAGGGTGTGTCTATATGGATCTAAGAATACCTGTGGGAAGAGTGTGTGTATATATGTGAGGGAGCATGTGTGCATGCAAGAGAGAGAGAGAGAGAGAGAGAGAGAGAGAGAGACTTGCTGGTGGAGGTGGGGTGTGTGTGTGTGTGGGGGGGGGAAGGTATTAATCAGGACAGTAATAAAAGCAGAGTGGACTGATGGAGGAGAGTCCATTGGGAATTCTTAGTGTCTCTCAAAATTCTCTGAACCAGGACATCGTCTCCCTCTCACCCCCACGCCATCATCCTCCCAACCCCCACTTTCATTCATATTCCCATTTCCCTCATCTTGCTTCTTTTTCAAATTTACATTTTAGAAGCAACAAAGAAGATGTCAGACCTTCCAATCACCACATCATATTAGTGCACTGATAACAGAGACCTTCAAACAAACTACCCTCCTTTACCTTTATGGACACACACTTGTAGCCCACTCCTTTGGCTAAGCAGCCCACACTATGTGTTCCCCCCAAGCAGATGATAAATGTGACAGAGAGGCCCCTGTGGTGGCTGGATGCCCCATTCTAGCTGATGGGCTATTCATTACAGCAGGCTTGAACTGTCCTTTAAGAACCCTAAAATGCCAGAGAGCAGAGCTGTGCTCAACACCTTTATTGTGAGCAATGTGACAGCAGCAGCCTCCCAGCTGGATCCACAAGTATAGTATCCACTGTGGCTTTTAAATTTAGCCTTTACAAAATGGTGAACAATATTATTAACACTAGTCCAGTAACTTGCATACTGCATATTTCATCCTACACATACTGTATAATATATCAGACTGTTCTGGCAGTACGGTCTACTGTTACTGGCGGCATACTGAATAAGTCAACCAAACAATAATCAACATGCTACAAGCTGTTAAATTGCTGTAAAACTGAACATCAAACAAGCTATTCAAATGTTTTTTCTAATTTTCTAAACTGAGCTATTTTGGCTGAATCTGCTTTTTTATCTGTACACTAATAGGAAGGTTAATAGTCTGCTTCAGGGCAAATGTCTGTTAATATTTTACAGATAAAAACTACAGTGGGGTCACAGGTTAACTGCTGTGACTTCACACGCCCATGCAACTTGTTATTCATATCTGAGTCTGTCTGAAGCTTTGTGTGTGTGTACCTGCACTTCTGAGGTCCTGAATTTCTTTTGAATAGGAGCACAGTGAAGGCCTCCTCCGAGGAAACAACATGTTATCCTCATGTGTGAATGCACTCTCAAACTACTACATACTAACAGAATAATAGACACACATGTCTTGCCTAATTGATAAATGTTCACACAGCTAAATGTTCACAAACCCAGTGTCACAGCCAGGGAGCTTAAAAGGAAAGTTTAACACTGTTTGCCTGTATGGTGCTTCAGGCAAACAAGACTTCAAGCACTTGTAACTTTATCTGAGAGCAGGTTTAGTCTGAATTATATTAGTCTCCACACCAGCAGACATATAAATCTCCTACATTATATTGCCCCCAGCTGCCTGTCTGCCTATGAACCATTCTGCAAAGAAACTCAAACTGCTGCAATGCGTCTTAAGTATCAACAGCACTACTGACAGTGCAAAGGTCCTGTGTGGGCTGGCACGCTAAAGAGGAGTGATTACAAGTAAGTGGACTTTGGCCTCGGGGCCAGCAGGAGATGGACAGAGGCCAGGAAACATAGCAAGTGACAAACAAGTCATCCGCTCAGAAAAGTGTGACACAATGCTGAAAAAAAGAAAACAGAGGTGGAGATTCAAGATAGTTTATAAGTGAACTAATGAAGGTCATCTGTCCTTTTAATGGCCTCGGACACTGAGCAATGAAAGAACAAATTATAAGCTGTGAAAATGAGTAAAACCCCTTTCACACTTATTCACTATTAAAAGAAAAAATCCTTTCATTCAATCACAGCAAATCACCACAGTGCTTTGTTTTTGAAATGAAATTCTGTGTCCATTTACCTTTCATCTCATTTTTCCTCTGTTCAGCTCATGAAGGAGGAAGGAAGAGCTCCTCCTTTGCGATTACTAATGAGGCCCTGTGTGTGTTTCATGTGTGTGGTACATATGTGTGTGTATACATTACTGATGCATTGGCCTGGTAATGGGTACGGCTGCTCATTGTATCACTATGGATACAGCTACATGTCAATCTAAAGAATTGTATTATGTCCCTCTGGAAAATCCTTAACAAGGAAATTCTTAAGCTGATTTCATGACTTATTACACACATTAGTAAAAGATGAAAAAAGCACAGCGTCCTTCCACTGACTTTAAAAATCTGTAATTGGTCAGCCCAACTGGTATATGCAAACATTCCAGGACTGATGCAAGCAATAATTTCTCACTTAATCTGCACATTACCTTTTTCACAATAACAAATTATTATGGATTAATCTAATAATTAATGAAAGAAAGAAAAATCTGATATCCAAATCTGTGTTAGTCTTGGCCTGACGGGCATCATCATCACCACCTTATCTTCTTGTTTTAGCTTGTTTTCTACAAACAACACTTTAAAAATATAGTTAGCTACACTCCCGCACGCCCTCTCAGATCTGCAAACGAAATGAGACTAAAAATTCCCTCTTCACGGGGTCTC
>JAUBNQ010000020.1:12170714-12233527 GCA_032353495.1 Ctenopoma kingsleyae | reverse complement strand
GTGACCCAGGGCTTGTTGTTGGGGAAGCAGTGAATAGTTTTTGTGGGTACATGGGTGTCTACACAGAAATTGATGTAGTCTGTGATGCAGTCTGTCAATCCATCAATGTCATCACCATGAGGCTCACAGAGAGTCTTCCAGTCTGTAACTTAAAACATTACAGATTTATATGACCAGTGGTCCCTTCTACTCAGTGCAGGAGATAATAGGAGTGGAAAAGATACAGCAAAAAAAAAAAAGGATTTGGTTCGCTAGTCCCAATTTGGGGCATGTGCTGTATGTATTGTTCTGTTCATCTGAAATAAATTGAGAAAGTCTTAACTAATTGAAACTTAGCTGGCACAAAGTGCAGCTGTCACAAAGTCTTAAAAATAGCAAGTGCATGTGTGTATGCGTATATGTATGTGTGTGTTGTGTGTGTGATTATTACTTGCTTGTGGTTTTGTCTTACTTTTAATGTTCTCATTGCTGTTGCAAAACACTTTGAGTTGCCTGTATAGTAAACTTACTTTACTTTTTTAGAATACATACTACAACATGTTTTCTACTTGTTGATGGAGCAGATACGTGGTGCTCAAAATCTGTCACAAAGTGTAACCAAAATACTGTACTGTGTCTCACAATTTGGGCAACTCCTAACCAATTAGGACACTTCTGGAGCTCTCCTAAATTTTGGTGGACATTCATCTTACCATCCGTTCTAAAAGTGGAACAAAAAAGGGAATTAAGAAATTTGCCAGTGAGGACTGAATTCCTACTCTGAGGCATATGAGAAAGACAGCCTTCGCCATATCATATTAAAAATGTAACAACATGCTATTATTCATGCTTGTTTATGGGTTTGTGCCTTAGTCAGCTTGGTGTGGATAAACTATGGTGTGTGTGCGTGTGTGTACGTATTTGTGTGAAGATGTCCCTCTAGGCTGCTGTGTACTCTCACAACAGCAGCTGCAGCCTCTCGATAAGAGTCACACTAAACAGCTTCACTTTGAGGACAAATGTAAGGAGAAAAACATTTAGAAAAACACACTGACACACATACACAAACCCACACACAGAATATTTAGGAGCTAGCAGAATAGCCAGCATGAAATAGAGGGGGTAACTCATTTTGGAATGTCTAGAAACTCCTCACTCAGGCAGGTTATAATCAGGAGCACCTTAAATGCATCTTACAAACAGTACAATCCAAGATTGTGTCAAAAGTCACAGCTGGCTTAAGTTAAGATCCATGACATTTGCAATATCTTGACATATTTATTCCACGTGGATGGATGTATATGAACAAATTGAACAAATAGCAGGAATAGCACATCAGAGAATCAGTAAGACAGAAGACTTGATAAAAGTTAAGAAGTTAGCACAAAGTGGAAAAAGAAACCAAAGAGAAGAGAAAGAATGTAAAGATATTTCAGGCTTTACAGAAAGTAGAAAGGGAGATATTAGATGTATAATAAAAGATACAAATTGATTTAAAAAAAATACAATAAAGAGAAAAAGGATTAAAAGACAAGCTGGAGAATATGTATTTTAAGACAAATCACTTAGTAGTTAACATTTAGCTGTTCACTAATGTTTTAGCATAACACCAATACAATTTCCCCTTTGGATCTTCTGTTTCCATTTCCTCACTGTAATACTGTAACTCTAACTTATGAATGAGCCATCATACTGACCATTCTACCTTTGCCATCCAAGCAGGGAGGAAGGAATCCAATACTTTATGTTATTAAATTAAGAGCAATTTCCTGACTCAATCTGATTAGGAGCTCACTGACCTTGCAGTGCTTGAGAGACATATCATTAACCTGATTTACATGGCCAGGAAGTACCCTGTTTTTACAAAGCAATTCACAAAAACAAATTTTCAAAATAACACCAGCTAAATTATTACAGATGAGAATCACAGTCTTCTATTCCACTGTTTAGATGTAGGATCATCTAATAATTATAGAATATTCAGGCTATCAAGTGTGTTTTGTTACTAATAGAAACTAGAAATTGTACAGGTCATTGCAATTACAGACATATAAATGTGTATGTGCATTTTGGGAGGGTGTTTGGGAAGCATATATGGCATGTAGCTTATTTGTAAGTACATGCTGTGTAGAATATGTATGTGGCATACAAACAGGGGGATGTCTGTTGTGAGTGGCATGTGTGTGGGGATGTGTGAGAGTCTTGTGTGTGTCACTCATCAGCACGGGGTAGACACTAGCTGAGTCTAAAGAGGAGCACGTAGAGGAGAGGCAGCCACTGTTTGTCAACTATCAGCAAGCACCATGGCTCCAAATTCCCATTCATCCCCTTCATCAGACTTCAGTATAAACAGACCGCCAAATCAGAGCCACAGGTTTCTGTGGTTTCAGAGTGATGGATGTTTGTGTGTGAGTCAGAGAATGAACCATACTGACTGAGCCTCCTGAAGACCTGCAAGAAAGTGATTTGTATTTATTCTGGACAGACAAATCGTCCTTTGAATATCTGACCTGATCCTTGTTGTACGCACACACATAAATACACAAAACACATTTCTTGGATCATTGTGGAAAAAGTATTGGCAATGGTGATTTAATAACTAGTTGAACCACCTTTGGAAGCAATATAAACCACTGTCTTTTATCAGCTTAGAAATGTTTATCTATATCTGTGATCTTTGGTGAAGATCACATTTTACATCCAATTTAGGTAGAAAACCAGGGAATTGCAAACAGTGCCATTACATTTTATGGTCACTGTAGATATATACCAGATCTGTGGAATGTGACTGGCAGTAATTGAGTCAATATGGAGGTATAAATAGTGTACACTTATACAAAAACATTTCTAATGATCATGATGATCATACAGTACTGTACATACTGCCTACGGTGAATATGGTATATATAGTCATCCTACTATACAACTTGTGAGGTAAAAGCACTGGAAAGCACACTCACATTGTAATTATGAAGTTGGTGTCATACTGCAAACAATCAGTTCAATATCTTTTACTATATTTGTTTGTGTATGTATTATTGTTTGTGCTCAGAATTATCAGCATGCTTTCACAGGGTGTATTAAAATTCACCCTAACACCCTGGTTCTTAGTTCTACGTGTTCTGTGGTGTTTGTGACTGGGTACTGAATGTCACAGGAATAAAACAAGGCTCAAGTGATTCTGGTCTCTTTCACTGGTGCCATGGTAACTGTGATGGAGTAAGTTCAACTTGGCTTTGTGAGTACACTAAAAAAGGACACAAAATAAGGTTGCAATCCTACAGTGAAACAATCTTTGAAACACAGTGCCACTCCCCCTACTCCCTGATTTTATCCTTCAAAAATATTACCACACATCCTAATAGAGGATTTATTAAGTGCTACAATTCTGCACAATGACTTTCTGGCTACATTAAAAACAAATGCTTCTGAGAGTAACAATGCAACAATTTAAGTCATTACACATGAGTAATTCTCATAAAAATCCTAACAAGAAATTTACAATAATCCTCTTATAAATGGCTTCTGCTCGTGCCATGGGAACAATAAGCTGTTCTCTGCTCAATTGAGCTGCATACTAATAGGGTGATTATGAGGCCTAATTATCAGATGGCACTTGTCAAGAAGAAACCATGCAGTTAGCCCTGAGGACAAAATGCAAAACAGAGACAAACAGTTATTTCTGGTGAAAAGCCAGTGAGGAGTGTGTCTCTTTTCTAATACAGATGGTTGTAAGTCAAGAGTACACTTCTTTAAATGTGTGTGTAAACGTGTAAAAATATGAAGTGCACACAGGACTCTACAAGTGAGTCAACTCCCCCCAGCAGAAGGTAACTGTTATTAACGCACATGTTGAGGAGGATATGAAATGTGAATATTGCCTGAGGCCAGAAAAAGGGAGCAGGGGTGGTTAAGAGTAATTGTTAAGAATGATGAACACTAACGGTCTTGATAGGTTGGCTTTAAACTGAGTGACACTGTAAGCCAGCACACAGCAGAGTCATCTCTTAGTGTCTAATCTTCCCACTTTACTTCTATTATACAATAAAATAATAAAATGCTCTCATTTCAATTTAGCCTCTACTTTACCATTTACCTGTTTTGAAGCTGTTTTGGCTGACAGTAAGTGACAGTGCAGTTTGTGAAGACTCATGAACATCAGGGGGCAGATTCTCCATATTTCCAATCTCACAGACCACACTGTTAATAATTCAACATTTAATATAAAAACAGACAGGCTGTCCAGGAGGGAACAATTGCTGTGAATTATTGATATCTCTCTCTCTCTCTCTCTCTCTACCTCTCTCCTCTTGTCTCTGAATTATAAGAAGGTGATATATGGCAAATATGATGAGAAATTATATTTGGAGCAATATTCCTCTGCCCTCTACATTCCCTGACCTCAAATGTATTAAACTTAAATTACGACTCGTTATTGCTGCCAGGCAGTTAAAATGTGCACTGAATCCAGATATATTGAATAAGCAAATTAAAGAGTTCTCGTGTTATTCCTGCTTCGAGGTCTTTTTGTTTTCACACATTTCCTGTGTGAGTAACAGAAAAGCTTGGGAAAGGAGGCTCCCTGGGGTTTTAGCTTCCTTTCCTCCAATTACCAGCAATGTCACCTCTCTTTTTTCTTTTTTGCTTCCTCTTTCATTTTATCTGACAATCTCAGCCCTCAGTATCCACTGCCACTTCTTTGTCTTTCTTTGAGTATGTCTCTCTCATTTTGCCCATGGGCAGAACTATAAAGTAATATATGGTACCACACCAAAGCAAATATATGCCACCTCTGTATCCCACCATCTATACACACACTGGCATGGGCCCTCATGAGGACAGACTCAATTTAAACTCCCTGCTGCTAGAGAAATGTTTCTATCAAATATCATTTCTGAAATTGATCCCTCTGCTGCCAGGTGTAGTGCTGAGGCCTGAAATTGTGTTGACAATCAGAGAGTCAATACAGCAATACAGGGACGAGGTGAGAGTCTTATATGAGCTTCGTGTGATTGGTACATTTTCACAATGGTTTCATGCCTCTAAGCCAATCTGAGCCAGGTTCTGTGTGTTTCTCCTGAGAGACGATGCACTGTACAATGAAGGACACTGCAATGCCCTACTCTTGCACTAACACACACAACCTCTATATAAATGCTCATCAAGATGCCAGACATATCATTATTGACTTATAAAAAATAATAATAGTGGAGAGACATAATTTTGGTAACAGACTTAAAAAGCTAAGATCAGAAAGTGACACTGAAAAATAGCTCTTTGTATGTGTTCACAGCTAAGATTAGAGTGGATACTGTGCAATATTTCATTGCTTTACTCTAATTGCAACGCTAAAAAAATCGAAATGGATCAGCATATGGCCCTGCTGTCACCACCTATAGCTTACAATCACACCCACGCCCCCTGTACCACACAGTTCCTTATGTGCCTGTGTGTAAGTGTCTCTATTTGCACGTGTGTATGAGCACACATATACTATAACTTGTATGTGCAGTGTGAGAAGATAAAAACATCATAACACAACCAGCAGAGACAAGGTCATGTCTTTATTCTTCTCTCTAGCCATCCATCATCTCCTCCCTAATTTGCATTGTTGTTTTCTATCACTAGACTGCTGATCTTAATTCTCTGACTGACATATGAGTGTGCATGACACTGAAATCTGCAGTTTGCAATTCACTGTTATGTTTTTTTCAGCCATGAAAAAGAAAACTATTCAACTGAAACCATCAGAACAGCCTTGTATGAATCCATACAGGATAAACACCATTCAGTCAGCTATGATTTATTGGCTACACCAACCAAATCTCACCGATCTGCTGGAACATGTTCAAAGTTTTTGATGGGGATTCTTTTTGCCAGTTAAAAAAAAATAACTCTTGATCATACAGTAGATTATGGTTTGGAAGCCAAACAGGCCAACCCCATGAGACCTTAACAGCTTACTAATCAACAAAGATAAACCTTATTACATTAACATGCTTCCCATGCTTGTTGTTGAGGTAACTGCTGGAGGTGCACCTCAGATCATATGTGATCATCTAGGGTTTCTGTTTATTTTACAAATTCCATCAGTTCCATTCATATAAACGCTCAGAATCTGAGGAATAACTTTAATGTTCATTTTGGAGATTATTATTCAGTTATTGTCCATATTTGGAGATATAGAAATCAGTTTGTCCATCTCATCTTCATTCGAGTGATGGCATGTTCAAAAGTCATGGTGTTTAAGAGATCATTTCCAAGATGTAAATGTTCACACACAGGGCACATTTACAGTTGTTACTGTGTCTGTACTTACTGGGCCTCAAACACATCCTCAGTACTCTGTGCACCACTAATATCCATCCATCCTGTCCCTGAACACACAAACACACCACCACAACCACCACTAACACCATCATCATCATCATCATCATCATCATCATCATCATCATCATCATCATCATCACCTCTTCACCCCTACTCCCTGCCCTACTACCTCTGCTTCATCATTGCTCTCTTCTTTTCTACATCTCAAATCCCATTCTGCAAATACAACATTTGCACCAGTGGAAACATAATCCTCTCAGGCTCCTGTCAAATGCCCCAAAACTAAAACACCCCCTCTATTGGAGCCACATTCTCATCTGAACTTCTCACCCTTTCCTAACACCACCACAGTTGCTGTCCAGACCCCCGCCCCAATCTAAACTACCCCCTACCTTTCCCTCTCTCACCCTTTCCTCCACCTCCCCAACCACCTTCTCCTCTCCTCCACTTCATTCAGGCAAGATCTAATTCACAGATGAATAATGGATGGATGATAGGAGACTTTCATCTATCAAGGTTCGCTTTCTCTCTCTGTTTTTCTCTTGCAGGATGGCTGTAGTGCTAATGCAGGGCAACATGCATTGGAGATGAGCCCAGGGACCTCCCACTCAGTCTGTTTGTCTGTCTGTCACCTGAAGAATCTCTTCTTCTCTGTTTCTCTTTCTGTTTCAGAATGGTCATTGACAATCTTGTTCAATCCATTAATCGATATTTTCAAACCTCTTTCCTGTTCGTCATTCTATCATAATTATTACATAAAACCAAAGAGTGCTAGCCTTTATTCTCCATCCCTATATTCATTCAATTACCTTTCACCTTTTTCATCGTTCATTACCTCCATTCGATTAGTCCATGACCTTGAAAGAGTGATCCTAGGTTTGTATTGACCCTGACCCCCTGCTTCCCTCTCCTCTAATACCCTTAGAAGCCTCATCAAAAGACCACTGCCACCTCCCTCCCCCACTGCTTTAGAAGATCGAGACTGGTTTAAATCCACAAGCTAAACCTGCGTTGGTGATGAGAATACTATTCTGTAACTTTCATTATGGATACAACTACTCAAGTGCAAGAATGTTTCCGGTGTACAATTATTATGCCTTAGCAGTCAGTGGCACTAGTCTGGGCACTGATGAACTACAGAACTCATGTCCTGCTCATTAATAGTTGTCATGTATTACTGTGGCTACATTTTGTTCGGTTTGCCCTGAATTTCTCTACATCTGCTGCCTTGATGGTTCCAAGATGGAGAATGAAAAAGGAACCACATCCCCACACCCCCAACAATTAGCATTTGGAAGTGAGCAGGAACAGCAGCTTGTCAAAGAGCCCATCAATAATGCAGCCCGGAGGGAGACCCTGGCTGCCACACAACTATCCTCTTGAACCCTCCTGCCTGTCTACCTGTCTGTCTGCCCGTCCATCTGTCTCCCTTTCTTGCCATCACTTATTCCGCCTTCTGAGTGTGTGCCTGACCTCCCGCAAGCATATGTCTGTCTACCTAACCACTCAGAGTTGTATATGTCTGTCAGTCTGGTCCCCCTTGGTGTTTGTAATGCATGTTACCTTGAGCTAGAGTGGGCAGCAAAATTCTAACTAACTGGGGACTTGACTGGAATCTACCTGTGGCAAACTGAATTGATAGGACACAGATTATAAAGACCACACATCTGCTTATGTGTGAAAAACTTGGGCCATTAAATAAATTCATAATGCAATACATACTGATATCTTTCTGAAGTCAGTGTATATATGTATTTATACTTTAGAGACACAGGACAGACTATAAAAGGGAACACCAACAGTAATAACAGCTGCTTTCCCTTCGTATATGCCAGCAGAATAATAATCAGCACTGTATTACACAGTATAGCAGCTTTCAACCTCTCATCAAAACCTCTCAACAAAATGGCGGACGAGCAAGTGGCATGGACAATAATAGAAAATGTCACAATAAGCTTCCAGAAAGGTGTAGCTGAGGGGATGTGTGACAGTGATTTGTGTTACTACTTTCATTAAGCTGATTAGGCATGATGGCTCACACAAAAATATTCATCAGAGTGTTTGAAGCTAAAACGAAATACTAGGGGAGCTGAAAAGAGTGCAAGGTTTACTGTTCTGTTTATTTGCCTGTAATCAAAGCTATAAAGAACCAAATGAGAGGGGACTATATTGTTCAGAGAAAGTGTGGGAACAAAGGCTTAACAGGCTGCACAGAGGAGAGCAGGAAGCAGAGATGGTACAGGTGTCTGTCATGGAACAATGGATATGGATGGTTTTGTGGTTACCTTGTTCTGACTCAGTGAAAAACAAACATTAATTTCATCCATCCACCCATCTGGTTCTATCACAAACTGAAGTTGAGTTTGAGTGGTGGTTTTATATAATGATGCCCATCATATCGAAAATGATGGGCATCATTCCCACTCTTCACTCTGACAGCAGCAGAGCAACTCTCAACCACTTTAAGACAAACACACAAGAACTTATAGGATAATCAGATGCATAATACAAATACAATAAAACTCTCTGCTGCTGAGGTTTAATGAAATATGAGAGGCTCCATAAACTTCTGGTAAATATAATGACATTTCTTTGCAAAACAGTGGAGTAATTCTTAGCAACACAAAGAAGTCCTGCAAGTATGTTATTTTCACACTGCTGCTTTTATATTGTTATTGATTTGACTGCATAAAGCATGAAAAGCCCTAAAGGGATGAGGCAACTGATAGTCATGACATAAGGTAGTAATTAGATGAATGAGAAACTTTGCTATATAAGACAGTCTTGACTACAACACAAGAAATCAACAGTTCATTCCATTTGATTTTTTTTTCCATGTGATTCATTCATCTCTAAAATCAAGATCTTCTGATTCAGAGAAAAGGCCATTTCCGGTCCCCAAAGGGTATAATGTTGCATAGCATCCCACCCTGCTTCTCAGACAGGGAGCACATGAGTCTGTGTTCATAATACTACATATTAACCTCAGCCTTTCTCATTGTATGAATCCAACAGTGCCATCACTGCCGTCTTCTCACAGCTCCCCGTGCCTCAGCCCCACACAGATACCATCACAGTAACAGAATGGCCATTTAAAGAGTAGCAGAATGGACACAATGACTGAATGAATGAATGAATGAATGAATGAATGAATGAATGAGACAACATATGAATGACTTGAGTGTAAAACCTTGTCACGGTGGAGGATTACAAAAATGCTTTATAATATGAATGCAGGCACATGCGGCATAAAAGCTGTGCTTTTATTATCTGGGGCTGTTGTTCTCAGATCTCTGCAATAACCAGCATGTTAATTGAATTAGACTGTGGCATAACTCATTCTAATGGTTGGGACAGGGGAGACCAGAGATCTAACCAGCTGTTCTGTCTGTTGTCTTCCACTGGCTCTCCACAGTATGGGGACAGGCATGTTTTAATTAAACAAGGACCAGTGAGGAAGGGGACGAGAACAAAGGATCTTAACAAGGGTCATATGTAGCAACAGAGCAACCATAATGCGCTCATGTTGGTGCATGTTTGTTTACAATAAGCTCTTTTAATTACTGTACATCTATCATGTTTAAATTGAAGAATTAATTTGACTAAATATAGTTCTGAAAGAAGTGCATTTTCTGTGGAATGCTCCTTCAGAGGTTCTGCACAGAAGAGGTGCTCATTGGGTAATGTCTGTTTAAACAAAAGACTCACAAGCTCTCTAACTTATAACACAGCATAAGAGAGATTTATGTCCTTAAGGAAATATCAAACCATAAACATTAGATATTTTACTGTTGTGGGTCATGTGTAGACACAGTATCCCTATCCAAAAATAAATATGCAGAGGCCCTGACAGAGGCTTTGAAGTGCTGCCTGCTCAGTGTTGTTACACAGCTCTAGCAGGTACAGCAGAGTGTCCAGTGAGAGAGCAGAGTGGGTGAGCAAGTAAAATGCAGTAAAATGTCTCCCTCAGGCAAGGAAAACATCTTCTGAATACCAAAACCATAGTTTTTTGGGTAAAGAATGAGACAAAACAGAGGGGGAGACAGAGAGCACAGCCTTACATCACATCCTCATAATTAGTCGATCACTGAAGGAACTCAGATTTTTTTTTACTGGTTTCTGTACATGCTAAAAAGTGTTACGTATTAATTTAAAAATTAATTAATTTAAATAATTAATTATAATTAATTATTATTATTTATTGTGAATTAATGGAAGAATTGATGTTTCTTCTGTACACATGTTAGTGTCCTTGATCAAGACACTGAAGCCTAGGTTACTTTTGATGCTCCAGCACCTTGCAGGGCAGCTCTGCTATCATTGGTGTGCATGTGCGTGTGTGTGAATGGGTAGCTTTGTCCACTAAGGTTAAAAAAAACAATATATAAACGTTCTGTCAACCAGATTTGCTCACTGGATGTGATGAAACAGTGCTGCAGTAAGCTTGAATTTTGTGATACCTGCTAATCTTATTTCGTTTATGAAAAGTCAACAAGTCACAGCAATAGAAAAGAGTACTGCAGTTTGCTCGCTTCTGCTGCTGTTTTCATTACAGCCTTTCTCTCTTTCCCAAAGGGACAAACAGCTGTCTGATACCTTAAAATATTTCTACTGATACTCTTTCCTTTGCACTTGTCTGCTTCAGTGTTTTTGTAACATTCTGTACTGTGTGAAACAAATGTGAAAAGCGCACAAATCAATTTAATTGAGTGGGGAATGCTGGAACATCACATTAATAACAGATAAATGATGCAGTATGAGTTTCTACTGATTGATTGATCCTGCCTCTAGTCATAAGACATGCCCACCTGTCTTGTCACAAGCTGACAGAGGCACAGCAGTGACCCATAAGTATGGTTCAGGCCTGAGACAGAAAATGATTTATCATCCACACTGAGCTCACCTAGCAGGGCTAACTGCCTCTGGAGACAACGCTCATATATAATCACAGAACAAGATGTGTATTCAGTATTGAGTATGCTATTTAGGAATGGGTAATATCAATAAAAACAAACATACCCACAAATCCCATACACACAAAGCCAGTGAAGGTTCATATGCATGGTTAAATCACACTTAACATACTCACTTAACATAATACTGTGCATATTAAATGCAGAGGGGTCTATTTGAATTTACTGCAGATAACAGTGTCTCAAACTGACTCATACACTCACACAGATAAGCTCTGCCATCCACACATTGTGACTGTGTGTTAATGTCTTTGTTGTTCATGGATACTATCACTCTCATCCCCTTCAAGCCCTCTGAGTTGGAACTGAGCTCTGGGAGTCCCAGCTCTACGGGGGGGTGCTTGTTGAACAACAAGAAAATAAATCTATCACTAAACACACACATACCCACATTTTGAGCATGAGCACTTATGCACATCCCATCAAAAAAAGCATGTGTGTTTTCACCTCAGAGTTTCTTGAAACACCAACACAGTCACACACATAATGTTGCATGTCACCACATCATAAAGTATGTCTCAAGTCTGCAACTAAAGAAAGTTGTTTATTCTGACAAACATCTATCTAAAATAAAAACAATGACTCCACACTTGCAGTCTAGTGCCAGAAATTAATTATAGTCAGTGGCCTTGCTTATCTTTAGTGTGTTCAATAGCACTTAGCACCACCAGCCATTCCACACAAGATCAGCAGACACACAGCTTCAGTAGGACAAAATATCTTTTCTGTTACAGTAACTTCAGCAGGTTCACTTTTTCACTTGAATAAACTTTCACCTTTACTTCTGAGCACTTTCCTCCTCTCATATGCTCTCTATTACGTGAAGCAGGTTAGGTAAGAGACTTAGGTAGAAGGTAATAATTCTGTAATTGGCATTGGTCTGGTTAAGTCAGAGACTGTGGAGTGAGTGGCAGCATGTTAGTAATGGCTGTCTATTTTTAGCAGATGAAGGGCTGTTATTCTGGGGATGCCCAAACAGGCTCAGAGCAGTGGGTACATAAGTGTATGTGTGGGGAGGTGTGGGGGTGTCTGGGTTTGTTTATCCACAGTACAGGGAGTCTCCTTACCTTCTATGGACGGAGCTTGGTCCTGGGCAGCATACAGCATGTCCTTGAATGCCTGATGAGGGAACAAGGAAAACAGCACTGGTCAGATCTTTTGCAATTGAACTGAAAATGTCAACCCATGTCATGGTGGGTTTACACATTCTTGTGTGTATTCTTTTGATTGCAGAATCTGACAGAGCGATTGTTATAAACAGTTAAGAAAGCAGTAAGCACTACAACTTGAAAGGAATCTGGCATATTTAGAGTGACAAATATGCAAAAACGACTCAGTCGGCAGTGAATTATAGATCCCTACTCCAACGAGTTATTCAATTCTACAATCCTTATTTGCTAATGTAATCTCTAATGTGCTCCTTCTTACAAAGTTGTACTATTTATTACAGCTATTATTGTTTATTATAATGTACAAGGTCAAGGCATCATATTTATTTGCTTGATAATAAACTCCAGTACATGGGATTACACAAAGTGGCTGTAAACAACGTCTAAAAGAAATATGATGACAAACTGAGAAGAGGGGTTGCCTGAAATTTTAAAACAAACAGCGAACAACTGGAGTTGATAAAATTTGTCCTTTCAAAGGTGCAGAACTTGAGATACAAAAATGTTTTTTAATCAAAGCTAACACCTTCTAAGTAAAACATCATTTTGGGAAAAGACAGGGTGCAGAGAGACAAACTGACAAGTACAAGAGAAAGAGAGAGAGAGATGCAGTGGTTAAATGTGATTATGTCTCTGTAATAAGACTGATCTAGGTGATAATGGAAAGTGACAGATAACTACAGACAGTTGCATGTGGGACCACATGAACATATCAGAGGTAATCAGAAATAAGACTGGAGATCAATCCTATTTCTCAATAAAAATGTCTTTGTAACTAAACCTGACAAATTTTGAAAATGTGTGGTTAAACTTTATGATGTTGTATTAAGTTCTGAATCATTAAATAATTGTGGTCAAAATGCTCAAGATGCACAACACTGAAATCTAAATATGCCAAATTATTTGCCACTTTCCAAAACTATGAAAATATTATGTACAGTTACAAAAAATAGTTGTTCAAATTTATTTGATTAGATGTTTTGACTGTGCCTTGCACATATTATGATCTGCACATATTAAACTGTTCTCTGATTTCGTTCCTATGGAACAGTGAGAGCAGTATGAGTAATTCTGTGTGTGGGTGGAAACCACTCAGAAACTACTGTGCATTAGCAGGAGTCTGGATTGTTGATACTTAAGTTCCTCTGTGAATTACATACAGAGTGACCTCAGAGACTGCAGCCTAATCCTAGAGGTAAAGGTTTAACATGATGTAGCATTGTCTCTACCTTGTGATAAAGATCACAGGAGATCAACTGCACATACACAGCACTGAAGCATGGATCTGTCGTGCCTAATCTCTACTGAGCAAAAAGTACCCTTCTCCAACTAATAGATGGAAAATAGACATTCAGATTCAGACATGGAGGCGTTCATTTAGATGTAAGCATTGCCATGGCAATGGAAAAGGGAGGCTAGGTGGCTCTTAGGGGAATTGGGATAAACCAGCAGGCTTGTCAGTAATCAGTGGTGAAACCTGTAGGCAACTAAGCCAAGCCTAATGGGGCCATCAGTCTGAATGACCATGCATTAACGTGATGATGATATATACCCACTAAACCTAACACGTGTGTAACACGAGTACCAGACTTGTGTCACTATGTCTGACTGAGGCTTACACTAGAGTGTCCAGTCGATTGAATGCTGTCGACGGAATTCAATCCTTTAATAGCTGTAACATGTTGAGTGGACACTAACCAAAATAATACTAGATTGTCAAATCCTTCCTATAAGATGGTTGAGATTTTTATCCATATGCTTCATAAGATTGCACAGTGTGCATTATTAGTCTGAAGAGATGTCTTGTTCAAATACAAAGCCAATAGTGGATCACTTGAATCCCTTATTCTGTATTTAAGTGGATCCCTATCACGTATAAAGAGGAATAGAGAAGATGGTAGGAGAGGCCGAATGGAGGGGAGGAGGGGAGCACAGGGCAGGTCTGGTCGGGGACCAGATGTCTTCCCAGTGGGGGAGGAACGATGAGGTGAGGATGGAACGAAGGAGGGAGGTATAGAAAGGGTTCTCAGCAGCTGCTATGCCATGCCTGTTGTATACATAATGTTCTTCATGTACAACACGCTTAGAAATTGCAGTTTAATTTCATACAGAACGAAGATGATTGTGTACCATTTATATCTGTCACGATACAAAGCTTACTACACTGATTTAGACATTTAAAATACATCATTCAGATTAATTAGACAAAGTTTCACCTTTGAACAAACAACAATTGCTCACTGAAATCACACAGGAATCCACTTTTCATCTGCATAGTATAATATCACTTTGCTAGTTTGAATTGTAAATGCGAGACTCCACATGCACCCTCCTCCTCATGTAAGCTCACACAAGTGATTAGACTGCAGAGGTAGATGCATAAGTGGCCTTGTTCTCTCGCCCACACACACACACACACACACACACACACACACACACACACACACACACACACACACCTGCATCCCTAGCTCTCCCTCTTTCTTTATACCTGTACTGTTCAGTACACAGACACTACACATCTTAATTCAATTGCTGTCACAGATAATTTTATGTGCTGTAATACATTAAATTAAATTAAGAAACAGAAAGAAAATTCCAACTAGTACCACTAGGAATTTAGGAAATAGGAAAAGATGAATTTTGTATTCATATAAATGTACATCCCCTGTACTTCGGTACAAGCCTCTGAAGTCAGTCAACATGCATACCTCTATACCAAACAGTTATTTAGGTATATAGGTTTATAACTACAATCCCACAGGATAAAGCACACATCTAATTACTTAGTCACTCAATCGTCTTGTCAATGGTTCCACGTTGGAATGCAGTGCTTTACTAACTAAAGCCTGCATTTACTGGAACACCCACTTTGCCGCATCCTTCGTCTGCATAGAAACTGTCTGACCAATCTGCACAGTTTTCCCACACAATAGTGTGCTCTAAAAAAGGAGGAGAGAGAAAACTGGGCAGCAGGTTAATTAATCCACGCGGCACACAAAGGCAAGAACAACACTTTAAACCACACTCAATTTGGATGTCATGTTGCAGACACCACAGACTTCTCATATTTTACTGCACAGACTACAGATTATACTGATGTGTGTAGTGAAATAATGTATCAGCTTGTCATTTTTTAATAGACAACTGAATTGCAATACAGCAATTATGCTGGTTGCAGTTGCAACGGCATTACTAGTGCAGAATAAACACATGGGGTTGTTTGTGATGGCTAATTTGGCCGTGTTGCCACAGTAAATTATTATATTATTTTATTAAGTCTGTTTTATCTTAGTGACCCACTTCACTAAAGTCAACTGACTTTAAACTTT
This sequence comes from Ctenopoma kingsleyae, assembly GCA_032353495.1. Lineage (NCBI taxonomy): Eukaryota > Metazoa > Chordata > Actinopteri > Anabantiformes > Anabantidae > Ctenopoma > Ctenopoma kingsleyae. The sequence continues at coordinate 12,217,744 of JAUBNQ010000020.1, read as the reverse complement.
CAATATAACTTTATGTTTGCCCTTGATTCTTGACTTGTTTGAAACAGCACAAAAGTCTTATAAGATGTCAGTCATCTATAGCTTTGAGCTCTCTCTCTCTCTGCTCCTCCCTCTCAGGTAGACATGGTGTTTATAGAGGTCAGACAAAGACTGAAGCAGCCGCAATAACATAAACACACACAAGCCATTCTTGCTATAGAATATGTAGGATGTTTGTATAGCCAAGTTGCTTCTAAGAGTAAAATAGCAGCCTTGGCTTCAAATGAGTTACAGATCATAATTGTATATAAATAATTCTTCACTGTTGTGATCACAATGTATTTGTTGTTTTGAGTTCACATAGAAATGAACTACACTGTTTATTGTGCAACGAAAAGCAAAGCTCAACAACTGCTATAATCTAGCTAATCCAGTATCTAAGGATTAGTATGGTCAATCTCAATAAACAAAGATTATATAACTGAACATATGTGCTTCAATTCATAGTTACGTGAGTGAACATATTGCTAAAATGAAAAAAAAAGTCTAATTCAAGATTATTATATGTAATTAAACATTTACTGAAAAAAATTATAAGCGCAGATGACAAAAAAAAATCTATCATCATCCATCTCAGGTCAGTGAGTGTCGACGCGAAGACTGGAAGTGTAAAATGGCTGGTATGGCCATGCATCTGTCCCTCACTGTGCAGCAGACTGTTCATACAAAGACCCCCAGGAAAACTGCATTTGTTTGTTAATAATCAAACTATTTAATAAAACCAAATATAACTCTATTGTTTTTCCCTCTCCCCAGCATAGTCACTACATATTTGACATCTTTTAAAATTTTCAACTTCAATTACATTTCTTGAAGATGTTTTATGGTGATGACAGCATATCATCATGTCAAGATGGACAGATCTAAATGTCTTAATTATAATATTCAGGACATGTTTCCAAAATAAAACCAGTGCAGTGAGCTTCTGTTGAGTCTGGGATATAAGCTGCTGAAGAAGAGAAGAGGAGAACAGGGTCTTTGTCTATAATTTATAGAGCAAAATGGAACGGAGCAGCATGTCCTGTCACTGCATATCTGCTCTAAAGCTCCTAAAGTAGAACCACAAGAAATGGAGTGTAAAAATAAAAATACTTTACAAATACTGTACACCATCCAACAAAGACCTTGTATGCTCACAAAGATCTCTCTTAGGTCCACAGACACCAGAAACCAGAAAGAATAATGCAAAAGACAACAATTTTTCATTTAACTGTGCAAAATCTTAATGTCAACTACATTTTGATGCCAAAACATTATATACAAATGCAAAAACAAATACACACAACAAGCACAATATCCACTATTTTCTGTCCAAATCTCCTTTTAGTTAAATTATGAACAAACTAAAAAAAAAAATCAAGACATGGAACAAAAATAATGTGTTTAAAGTCTATGGTATCCATGCTTGTTTTGCACAGAAAAACCATACAAAAATATTATTAATTATTTATAGAATAATCTGAAATATTTATGTCATGAGTTGTAGTAGAATAAAGAACACACTCATTTTCATAATTTTTTACCAGTATGAAAGCTATTAAACTGTTCAGTAAAAAAAACCTGAATGCACAGTTTAAGTTTTATAAACTCAGCAAACAGCAGTAATAAACACTGAATGCTCCCTATGGCTCTTAACAACCGCAGTCAATTTCTCCTTCATAAACAAAAGGACATCCCCTATCTCTCCCGTCGTTTATAGCTCTCATGAGTATGCTATACTGAAACAAAAAAAAGTATTTTAAAATGCTTTTATATTTTGTTATAGTTAACACTGACTCTTAGCTTCCAGTTTCCTTAAATATGTTCCAAGAAAATGGAATGCATTCATGTATTAATAGGAGTTTCGCTTATGCCCATATCCGCAAGCCATTTATTTCAAATAAAAGATTATTTTCACTTTACCTCATACTGAAGGTACTGCTTCCTCCACTCAGGAGTAATGTGGGACGAAAGATGTTCCGCGAATTTCATTTTGCCGGAACAACTGTCCCCTAAAACCTCCGTTAAATCCTAGAGCGGCTGTCCCCTTTCCCGGCGGCGCGACTTTTGTTATTTCAGTCAACTTGCTGGCTCAACATGCGGCGCGTCAGCCCGGCGCACTGCGCTCCTCTTCACTCCACTTCTGCTTCGTCCCGGTCAGTGCACTCCGAGCAGACTCCGTCCCACATACTACTTCACGGCAGGGACGGCAGCGGCAGTGGCTTCTTTTAAACAGGTGGTCGGACGGAATAATAACGGAGCCGGCGAAAGTGGCTCAGTGACTTTGCTCCGTCCCTCCCTGGGCAGGTCTGGGGACATCGCGGTCCGCCATCGCGCTGAGCCACAGCGACGTGTTTGCGTCAGCAGAGCGTGCAGTGGCACCGGCCAGTGTTGGGACCTCCTGTGAAAAGTAGTTGGCAGTACGTCCCGGGATCCCCTCACTTTCTACACAAAGATAATTCAGACCACAGACTCGGTTTCGTTGGGTTCTGTCTAGGTGCCACAGTCTGAAAAGCTTTTGTCACTGTTGTTTCGCCTGTAATGGAAGAGGGATTAAGGTAAAAATCACAATATAAATACATTTTCCGATACTTTTACACTGAGTCTTGTATCCAACCATCTATTAAGTTAAACTACACTTAGATATCACATAATGCTGTGCTTTATCATTAACATCTCTCCTCTCTCTTTTGCCTTTCTGACGCGTCCGATGAGTCTTACAGTGTATGTGAGTTTTCCTCCTGCTTATTTTCACAATGGAAATAGGAATCTGTAAATGGGACAGTGTATTCGTACACATCAAACAATAGTTTGTGCTCGATATAAAACTAGGCTGCTTGTAGGATATTCCAATGATAAAGAAAATATCCGCTCTTCTCTAACTTATGCAAAGAAACGTCCTAAACAAGTAGGACTATTGTCTATCTTTGTGTAAAAATATTAAGTTCTTAGAGTAGTTAAATCATATGCATGATTTAATTTTTTGCTCTGTTAGTTCTTACGGCAGTGCTGTTTGTTTGTTTTTTGTTTGTTTTTTTTGTGGGTGAATCACAAGCATTCAATTTCTGTCGCGGTCACGAAAACAAGTCATCATTATGCCACCAGCGGCATCTGCTGGTCAAACTGTGATGATGCATTTGACATCAACGTGTCAGAAGTCGTTACACCTGTTTCAAGCAGTCTCTGGCTTCCACACAAAAACTTCCACTCACTGGAGTTAGTGAATGTTGTTTACAGTAATTACAGTTTCGACTGGCCGAGCGAAACTGGCAGACGACGCTCGAATCGGACAGAAAAGTTATTAAACAAAAAGATGATTGGGAGTTTAAACGAGGCAATTAAAGACCTGGACGAATTTTACCTGCGACATTGGGCAGCAGGAGTCACCAGGCGGCCATGTAGCTACTGTTAGTAAGCTAATTAGCAAAAATTCAGGCCGTACACTTCACATATGTAGAAGACATGACCATGTAGCTATATGTGATAAACTGGAAATAGTTTCTATTTAAAGGTATAATCAATTATTAATCAATTCACAGTATAGTGGAATATAAGCTACTTTGACTAATAGCTATCAATTGATGCTAAGGTTAGTTTACCGTTAAATTAACGTTAACCACGTAGTTACTATGCATAACGTTACCATAAAAAACAAAACACCCCCTAAAAAGATTATATATTCATGTAACATTTTTAAACCTTGATCTGATTTAAAAGAACGGTTATACCAAGACAAAGCGAAAATATGATATTTTCTTTTTTCGTTGTTTCTCACACATTAGTTTTTCTTACCACCGCTGAGCTCTCGGGCGGAAATGCAACCGGAACCTTTCCTGTTAGCAGCGTTGTTAGCCGGTGTTTTTAGTTGACAGTACCAGAGACGGACCTGTGGGAGAAATAAATCCGGCTGTTACAGATTCCCTATAACAACGGTTTAAAAAACGGATCGACCCTGAAATAACTTACAAATACATATCAAGCAGCAACTGTATATCAGACAACTACTCTTCGTTTGATTTCTCACAAAGAGCTACGGTTTTCGTCTTTTCTGACGCTGCGCTACATACAACAATAACAATGGCTTCTGGGTCGCCGTCGTCCTCTCCGGACACTGCGACTGGCTCAGGTACGGACCCTGCCCGGCCCGACACAGGGGAGCCGCTCGGTGGAGCAGGCTCAGACTCCGACTCGGATCTGGGTTTGACTAAATTTGATTGTAGCGCCATGGAAATGGGGGACCGACTGGACGGCGAGGAGCTCGAGCAGGAGTTTGAGTCTGCAGCCGACCGCGTACGAGATCTGGTTCAGACGGCCAGCAGGGACCAGCTGTTGTACCTGTACGCTCGCTATAAACAAGTGAGTGTCCGAATAAGTTAATGGCACTGTGGTCAGGTAGGCGAAATGTAACCTGAAGTCCGTTACTGTGTGGCTTTAGATTTAAAAAACACGTATAATGAATACTCACCATTCTTGACTTATGGCTGAGGCCCAGAGTTGTATGTTTTCAGTTGGTGTTATTAGAGCTGATTAACACAGAATCTGCTGAATAATTTGCACTTGTGTTCACAGGCAAAAGTGGGAAAATGCAATACACCAAAGCCTGGCTTCTTTGACTTTGAAGGTCAGAGGAAATGGTATGTTGCCTAAACTCTGTGATGAGGTTTCAACAAACACATTGCCAGACTGTGTTAGAAAATTGTGGTTTGTAGTATAAATGGCACTAGGTTTGTGTGTGTATGTGTTTGAAATGGAGAGAGAGAGAGAAGCGATTTGCTTGTGTACTTGTTTCTGTCTCCTATTTAAAGCTTGCACATACACTCACTGGCCACTTCATACTGTAGCGTGCAAAACATTAGACACCCCTACCACTCCACCAACCACTATGGTGTCAATAATAAACATATAGTAGAATTATCACCTTTCTGACATAACCTTGTAAAAGTCTAATTCATAACCAAGCTGCTGTGTAGGATTACATTACTGATGTACTGATGTAACTGATAAAGTGGCCAGTGAGTGTATGTTGTAAACCTGCATACATAACAAACGATTCAAGCATTTTTATGCTTTTTATTCATTTTATTAAGCATCATCATTATCCAGAACAGAAAGGAAATAGTGATGAAAATTTTGACATCACTACAGGCAAGCCTGGAAGCAGCTTGGGGACATGGATGCAGAACAGGCAATGCAGGAGTACATTTCCTTGGTCAACGTGTTAGACCCCGAAGGCAGCACAAAGGTAAACTGAACCATTTCAGAGTGAAAGTTGAGTCCCACATCTAGATCTAATTGTATTGTATACTACTATATATAACCTACAATAGCCTATATTATTGTGAATCTTTTTATAGAGTGCATTATAAAATTGTCATTTCAATAATAAACTTTATACAAATATATTAACACACCTATTATAAGAATAGCAATGGCTAGGTTTAACAAATCCCTGGTAAGGTAATTACGTGTTTTGACTTGGTCAGAGCAGGTGTTTTGTCTTTGTTGCACTCATTTTGTTGTTACATCTGTACATGTCATCACACTGAGGTGAAATTCATAAAATCAGAGAATACTGTGTAGAAGCCCCAAACGTACACCGTTAAATAATACCTGCATGTGATTTGAAAAAAAATACCAAAATAGTGATTTTCATTGACTTGGTACCTCAAGTTTACTTAAACAAGTCTTTACAGTAATATTAAATACACACAAGGAGTAATTGACTTAGATCTGCTCATGGTGAGAAGACAGTTACACAGCATATAAAACATCCAATGTCATTTTTTCCCGTTTAGGATGCAGTTGAGTGTTTTTCCAGAAGAGGTCACTGTCACAGTGTCATTTTGTCTCAGGCCTTCTGATGTTTTTTCTGTACGTGTAGCATGAAAAACACATGAAAAGATTACATTATGTTTTTCAATAGCTAACATTTTGAGATAGCCATAGTGTGGCAGTTGAGATGTTCCTGTGGGTACAATGATATAAAAGAGTCTGTTTACATCTCCTCTCACTCCTGTGTGTCATCCAACAGTGTCAGGAGACTTGTGTTGCCATGTGCAGACTGTCTTATGGGGCACCAGAATAAGCATTTAGGAACAACAACAACTTTATACAATCTGCTTAATTGGAACGATTATTATTATTATTATTGCACTATCAAAAATAAACTTATTTGTAATTTTAATGCAAAAATGTGTGCTAATAAATAGGCTTGCAATGAGCAAGGCAGACTGATGACTGTGCATGATTATAAGAGAAAATCACTCTCTTAAAAAAAAAGTCAAATGCACCATTCTCAAAGGATTCTCAGGACCTGATAACAACGAAGATTATAGCAGCAGACAATACTGCACTAACTGGGCTCCAGTGTTGCCATGCAGCTAGGAAGGGGTTTGGCATTTCTTAAAAATGTATTGACATGTCATTTACACATTTAATGTTTTATATAGAGAAATAATTAATATTAATGGGACATGATAACGCTTGATGGCCTGACACTCATATTTATGTGATATTTTAAATCAAAGTTGTTACTACAAAGAAACTGAAAAACACTCAAGCACAAGTTTTTGCATAAATTCAAGGTGTGATTTATAAGTTTCTAACAGTATTAAGAATACCATCATTTTTATTTATGTGTATTTTTGTACCACCATACATTTTGTACATCATATATAGTACGTTATTATTGGTAGTAACCGAAAAATTTGTTTTCCAGAAAGTTACATCTGATTCTGATGATTGATTCTAAAATATCAATAGATTTAAAATAACTAGGGAAAAATGGAAAAGATAGCATCACTAAAAGGGAAAGCTTCACATCTAAGAGTGCCCATATCCACGTGAGACAAATGTCTAAATAGATTTCCTTAGTGAAGTGTAATATATTCTCTAAACAGGGGGATGGGTTCACAGTCACAGTAATACTGTACAGCACAGTCCCCAGGTTGTTTGTTCTTGAACTAAAAAAACAAAGGAATGTATTTTTATGTACTTGTTATGGGTCCTGTGTGACCTACTAAACTGCAGTGTGTCATTGTTCAAACATTTTTATCTTTACATTGTCTATTTCTAGCTTCAGTCACTTCTCCATTACTCCTCCTCATTGTTCTCCATGTATGCTACCTGCTTTTTTCTTCTTTAACCTCATCTCTCTTTTATTGCCCATATCCCTACCCTTTCTTTGCTCTCCTTCCATATTAATGCCACTTTAATAGTGTCACTGTCAACCACATGTCCAATCCTGACACATTCTTTTCTTTTCCACTATGCTATGGGCAATACTCGCTGACTCTGCCCCCAACTGCACAATGCCAGGAGAGAGTCCAGCAGACAGAACAGCAAATGCACAAATGCCCCTGAAAAGAAGCTGATTGTATTAGTTAACAAAGTGCAATAGCATGGCAGCAGCTATTCTTTTGTAAGCACAGTTAAAATTGTGCAAGTCCAAGTGCATAGACAGAAAAGCAGGGGAGAGAATAATAGCCAGAATTTGACCTCTGTTCCTATCTCAATTGTTGAGTAGACACTGACTTTTTATTACATTATACTGCAGAGGAACAGGGCCAGTGCATCAGCGAATATCCTGAGTTTCTGAAGTGTATTAGGTTGTCCCAAAAGTGCATGCACAGTTGTTTTGATTCGCTTGTCATGTTCTCCTCCACTTTTCCCATTTTCTGAAATCAGATTTGTGTGGGTTCTTTTGTGAGTCAAGGTTGGTCAGTGAATAATAGGCCGGGTAATAAAGTCTTGGCTGAACCAAATGTAATATGGGATTCCATGAAAACACAGGAGATTAACAAGACTCACAAATTAAGATGCAATATATTTTATATTGTTCCCATGCTTGTAGTTGGTCATTTATTGCCAATGAGGTTATGTCTAAAGCTACAGAGACTTGTGTCTGAAAATTACACATTTTAAACATTATCTCTGCTATACATTAGCCCTACAAAGGCTATAGGTGTAAGGCTATAGGTACAACGGTCCATGGTGAATAGATTAACCCAGCTCTTTTGCATTGCAATGAGAACACAAAACATCAAGGTCAGTGCCTCTCTCCATGTGTTATAGCAACACAGGCTGCAGAAATAAGCCAAACTAGACCAGGTTTGTGTTTGGCACTATAACAGTGACAAAATCTATATTGCAAATATCACATTTAAGTTTTATCTGTGTATAAGATGGGTAGTGTTCTTAAATATGTGGCTGTTTCCGTTTGACAGGAAAGACGAGGAGCAGAAAGGCGAACCGGCTTCGGAGGGGCAGCAGTCAGCTCTCTGTATCAGGAGGAGACGATCAGGTATTTTCATCAGAAGTACACAGGGAAAGCATTAGTATCTCATAGAGTTCCATGTGTTGTATTTTCAGATGCTAAACCAACTAAATCATCCCCAAATAGTGACACTCACCTTTTTATCTGCTTGTTAATCACCATTTATTTAATGCTTAAGTCAAAGTCTGGTATTTTTAACCAGTGGTCTTGAAGCTGCGTTTGATTATATTCAACAATGACTGTAACTGCAGATAGGGCCCGGAGACGTCATACAGTTCTGATTATGTTAATGAAATATATTCTCCATTTACTTGTGCCTGGCAGACTTACTCAAGCTTAAAAAGCTCATCTTCATTTAAATGAAAGAAGAGCTCTTTTGGAGATGAAAATGAGATGTGTAAATCCTGCAGGTTTTCCTCCTAAATGGCTGTATGTGATTAGTATGCACAGTCTTGGGAAGAGTATCCCCTTTTTTAATTACGTTAGGATTCAGGGCGTAGTAGGGAGGAGGGTGATGAAGATGTGCCAGGCACAGCAAGCGGGGGCTGGGGTCAGGAACAGCAGGTTTCCCAGAATGATGCTCCCCTTGGTGATATCCAGTAGCAATGCCCCTAGGAAAACCAGGAAGAGGAAGTCATTAACATGGCACATACACACACCTTATGCACATGTGGGCACGAATAAACATACCGTTGCAGCTATATGTCGATACGATTTCATCCGAATCCAAGCAGAACCTGCCAGAACTGTCACACTCACTGCTCTGCTGCATTTCAATTTCCTTTTTCTCAAACACACACAGACCAACTCCATATTAAACAGCTAAGCACCTGTTAACCAGATAGAGAGTTAATTGCATTGCGTACTGCTCACCTCGATTGCAGAGTGTGTGTGTGTGTGTGTGTGTGTGTGTGGAGTGTGTATCGACAAATTCAGGATTGATTAGCAATATCCCTGTGCTACTGAGCTGATCAGAGTGTGATTGAGGACACTTTGAATGCAACATTGGTAATTCTCTCACTCACCTTGAAAAGGGATTCTGATAAACACCGGAGGCTTTGTTGTCTGGACACTAGCTAGAAGCCAGGACTGAGTTATTTGAGTTCTCATTGTTTCTCGTACTTCCATGGAGTTCAGCCACGTTGAGCGTGTGGACCAGGATGCTATAGGGGATGTAATGACAGATTGTGTGTGTGTTTATGTGTGTGAGATGGATGGTGTTGCTGTGATGGTGATCAGTGAAGCTCAGGCCAGGTAGATGAGTGTTCTCCACCACTGTGGCCAGTTTACCCTGATGGATGAAGGACATATCTGCCAGTACACCAGGCTGGACACACACATGTGAGTGCACAGTGCTCTCACATGCACACACATATATAGAATCACACACACACACACACACACACATACACATACAAAAACCTTAGTACCCCAGCTGTTGTGAAGACAGAGTAGCCTGTGACCTTCCCAGCATGCATTGCAGAACCATTGATGTCATGTCGTTAATGGGACCCACATTAATCATTTGTTTGTTTATACCTTGTGTGTGCGCGCATGTGTGTGCGCGCATGTGTGTGCGCGTGTAGGTTCATGTCTACTCTCACTGTGATACAGACTACAGTATAAACAGGTGTTATTTGTGTGTGTAGAGGTGGTTATTGTAGTGATGGTGCGCATTATATGATCTTACAGTCCATACATGTGAATGTGAATGTGTGTGTGTGCCTGTGCTTGTGCTTTCTATAAGTGAGCATGTGTCATGTGCTCATCAGGCCAGCCTTGCCTGACCATCGGCAAAAGACTGATGAGCTGGTCTATTGATTAGTTGCCGGGAGAGACAGATGACGGCCACACATCAGGGACACTTGGGGTCACCATGGCCATCAGACAAGGATGTGGGTGTGGCCCAACATGGAGACTCATGAATAAACATAGCGCTGGTAATCAGGAATATGTAAATGAATGTGCTCATACATAACCTGGCTGTGATAAAAGTGTAATGAGTTATTCATAATTCATCACAGATTGATGAGGAGTCAGCATGGAGAGGGAGGGGAGGAACGAGTACTTCAGGAAAGAGAAAGCATGTAGATGAAACAATGAAGAAAGGGAAGTAGAGCAGTTCATTAAAGTACAAACACCAGACAAAAGTTTGTCTGCAGCTAGTCTCAGTTTTGTAACTGAGGACAGAAAAGGTTAGTCTCCCCTGGATGTAGCTGATCCAGCTGTGCTCGTAGTAAGGCCTCACATTGTATAACACTGGATCTCACTGGGACTCAAACTGTTAGCCTGGGTATCAAACTTGGTCTTTCGTTGTGTGAAGGAATACATGCAGATTTAATTTAAAAACAGAAAGTGTAGTAAGAAGTATTGAGATACATAAAATTTAGGAAATGTGGCATCTGATTGCCGTGATTTTGTTGATTGGTTGTAGTTGGACAAGGTGCAACTTTATTAGTTGAAAGTATGAGAGTCTCTGCCCTTTTGTATCTTTCCTTTCTAAGTGTTGTAACTGCACCTCAGTTACGTAAAAGTACTAGATGACTGATAGCATGATGTCATTGACCCCCTCACCTTGACAATGTTCTCTCCACCGAAGTAAACAACGTCTCCAGTCAGTGGTGCAACAGTACATGTTGGCTCTTGTTTGACTGGAGCCAGGTGTGCGCTGTGAGGCTTTTAAGGCACTCTGCAGCAGATCTAGCAGGCATCACAGACAGGAACTGGGGGATTTGGCCTTGGGGATGACTGACTTAGTGCGTGGGAGTGGTAAAGCAGCGCGTGTGTGGGGTTCCTGTCAGACAATGAAGCACTAAATTTAATTATCTGAATGGCCGGCATTGGTAAGCGGCAGGGAAAGGCGTAAAGCTCAAAATGAGATTTCACCCCTTTTCCCCCTCACCCAACAGCCACTGCCACTGCATCCTTCCTCCCTCCCAGCTCTCACTCCTGTCCCCAATGCCAGGAGGTGATTAGAGACACAGAGATATAATCAGAGGTGAGATGGTGCCGCCGTGTGTGTCGTATGCCAGTGTTCCCAAGGGACGAGGCACGTGTGGCTTCTGCTCGTGCACAGTGTGACACAAGGATTGATGACTAAATACTGTAGTAACATGGTGTTTGCTTTCCTAGATGTGTACATATGCACACAAGTATTTTAATGGACACACAAAGCTTTTAAAGGGTCAATTTACCCCAAATCACAAAAACAAAACAACATTTTCTCCACTTAGCCAACAAGCCACGCAAGTACAGTAGTTTTGGTTATCTCTGACCTGGTTTTGAGACATACTGTACATCTGTAAAATTTCTAATACCAACTTGGGCCACCAGCATTAAAAACATACTATGACTATTTTTTTAATATGTCTGGGTAATAATAAAAACTGCAATTGACAGTTTTAATAGGTAGTATTTCTTTCTGTAGAATGTAGTTATTCAGCATCTGAACATTTTGCCAAGCAAAACCAAAGCAAAGTCATCTGATTCTTGTAATGTTTCACAAATAAAGTTAACTGTATATTTCCCTTTCTCTCTCCTTGTTTTTTCACTCTCAGGGAAGAGGATAAGAACATCTTTGACTACTGCAGAGAAAATAACATCGACCACATCAGCAAGGCCATCAGCTCCCAGAAACTGGATGTCAATACTAAAGACGAAGAGGTAACTACAACACGCAGTGCCTAGAAATATGTCAAGTGAAACTGTACTGCTGGTATGTGACAGTTGCAATTTATAGTACTACTTGAATAGATTATTACCCTGACTGCAAAGTGTTCTGGGCAGTGACCCTCAATGTATGAGGGCAGGCAAAAATGATCAGTGAAGCATAATGAACAATACAGGTCACTCATGAATGGTGCATACAGCTTTTTTTTGCAGTTGTTTTAATTATCTGAAGCCACAAGCACATAGCAACACTACTCATACTGAGATGCATAAATTGTGTGAGCAGCTATTACCATCGCAAGGTGTTTTCTGGACTGACCCTGATATCTATTCATCTGTCCATGATTCATTATCAGCCAGGCCAAATGGCTCGGTCCCTCACCACAGCCGCTCATCAGATAAGTAGGCAGTTGGCTGGTTAGTTCCCAGTCAGTGGCCAGATGGTTGAGGGCCCTCTGCAGCAGAGAAAGCTTTGTCTGTCCACTGCCATTGTTGTCGCCCCCCTTCACTAGCAGTGTACCTTTCTCAACAGCAGAGGGCAGTGGTGAAGTTTCACATGGCAAGAAGCCTGACGTGCTTCCTTAGCTCAGAGAGGGAGACAGAAAGAGGCTCTGACCCAGTACACACTCTATGGGTCTGTGTTGCCAACAATGCCAAAAAACAGTTTAGACTGTGTGTGGAAGGCTTTCAGAACGCAGTAGGACATGACTGGTTAACGAACTCATCCCGTCATTCATGTAAATTCCACTTTACTCTTCAATGTTTAGGTTCAGATGCACAGTCATATCAGGATATGTCCTTCTGTATGATAAAACAACTTGGAAAGTAATGTTCTTCTCAAGGTTGTTACTGTGGAAAAAGAAGACGTGATATTGTCAGGTTTTATTTTGTGTAAAACGTGTAAGTCATAATCATCTCTGGAAGGCCTTATCACACTGTGCATTGTTTGGATAAAATCATATAGATGTTAAATGTTTATTGCTTCCCACAGTAAATCACATTACTGAACATTTCTAATGCAAGAAAATTTTAATTTATTGTTCAAGCCCGATTTTAGTGCATTTTTTTTATTGTGAAGAATAAATCTAATGCTACATTGTTTGACTCTGCTTCTTCTGGTCAAGTCGAGATACATTACAAGGAACCCACTTGCTAGAGCAATTTCATATGTGCCGATGACAAACAGCTCCTCCAGCTTGTCCACAGTTGGAGACATGCATGAAGTTTTAGTAAACTTTACCTTTGAAGTCTAAAAAGGCTGCTTTCTGTTTTTATTAAGAAGTAATATAACAGTAAACGACCAACAGACAATATTTGTCAGTTCATTTGACTAATTCAGATTTTAATCCAATATTTAAAATTAGACAATTCAAGAGAGAGGTACCATATAGAAGAACTTTCTTCTGCATTAAATTGCATCAGCATTCTTCAGATATGGGGCACACTTGCATACTTGCCTACACTACAGACTTTCTGTTTGACACTCAAACACTCAAAAACATGTGTTTATCTTGAGACAGAGGTTGAGATGGATGAGGCAAATCAGTGAGGTTTTCACACTTGTACGTACATCTTACATACATGTAAAGTTTGCTACACTTATAGTTGATAGTCACTGGTAGTCTTTCATTATAGCAGCGTTTCTGTCTCGCACAGTAAGCAGGCGTTTGCCCAACTCTTCAAATAAAGAGAAGAGAGGCTTTTACGTTGAGTAGAGAGTGTAGGCTAACATTCATTACCTATGGTTTACCTTCAACCATGTCTGTTTCAGCCCTGATGAAACAACTCTGATTGCCCTAAATGATGTGTTCTCAACTTTGAATGTTGCGCTTATGCTATTTAACATATTCAGCTTTATTTTTTTACATCATTGCAACACCCCAAACCCCACTTCATAATGGGTTTGTGTAGTGTCCTGTTGGAAGTAGTAAACTTTGGCTTTCAGTGAAAATGTGGCCAGCAGTTAGTGGCAACACACCTGCAATAGAGCAGGAAAGAAAGAGGGAAGGAGAGAGAGAGTAACTTATTTGTATTCTGGCCTGGCTCATAAGTATCCATTTTAACATGCAGCCACGGTGATCAATATGATTTAAGCAACAGAATTGGAGTTGGAGAGTTTGCTTTACCTAATTGGCCTCACTGAAAAATGAGCTTGTGTGGTTTTATTAGAACAAGGATCTTAGACCTAAATAGAGGATAGTGTGTACACGTGTGTGCATATTATGTGTGTGTCTGTGTGGAATAGAGTAGGGGGCTGCTCTTGTTTTGTGTCCCATCAATCAAGCGTTGCAAACTGTGCACAGGTTTCTGTGATTTGTCCTAGAGCCCTTAGTCTGTACCCGAACTACCTGCTGATGCACCCGACACACACATAAACACACACACACACAGCAGTCCACATATCCTGTCAATCTGTCTGCTGGTCATTATGGAACTGATGTGCAGAGGTTCAAAGTTTTGAATGGTCGTGCATAATTTATTTTGTCTGGAAGCAAAGAAACTGATAGAGGTCTGATTAGCTTTGAGGCACAGGAGGTTTAAGAGTGAGAAGCAGAGTGACCTCCACATAACTCATGTAACAGTTGAAATGACAACTTAAACAGATATGGCACTGCACGCACTAAAGTCAATATAAACATACCAGTGTTGTTAAATGTTTAGTCATAATTTCAAACATTTGTACATCCACAGTTCCAAAAAAGTCTGGACACTGCATAAAATCTACATAAAAACAGAATGCAATCAATTGCAAATCTCAAAAAATGGCTGGAGAAGTAAGTGGTACTAACAAGACAGAGCTGGAACAAGGTTTTGCAACTAATTAAGTTAACTGGCAACAGGTCAGTAACATGATTGGGTATAAAAAAATTATCTTAATGAGTCAGAGTCTCTCCGAAGTAAAGACGGACAGGGGTTCACAAATGTGTGAAATGCTTTATCTATAAATTGTCAAACAATTTCAGAATAATGTTCCTCAATGTAAAATTGCAAAAACTTTGAATATATCATCATCTACACAATGTCATCAAAAGATTCAGAGAATTTGGAGAAATCTCTGTGCACAAGGGACAAGGCCAAAACACAATATTGGATCCATGTGATCTTTGAGATTTCAGACAGTGCTGCATTAAAAACAGACATGATTCTGTGATGGATATTACTGCATGGGCTGAGGAATACTTCCAAAAATCACTGTCACACAGTTCACCGTGCCATCCAAAAATGCAAGTTAAAGCTCATCATGCAAAGAAGAAGCCATGACATGAACTTGATCTAGAAAGGATGCTGTCTTTTCTGGGCCAAAGCTCATTTAAAATGGTCTTTGGCAAAGTGGAAAACTTAACTGATTAATCCAAATTTGACATTCTTTAGAAACCATGGGTACCACCTCATCCTGTTTCTATGTAGATTTTACATGTCCCAACTTTTTTGGAATTGGGGTTGTATATGCCACTGGCAGTAACACTTGTTCCTGGTAATCTCATTGTCGGTTTGTGTTTACAGGGCCGGGCTCTCCTGCACTGGGCCTGTGACAGAGGACACAAGGAGCTGGTGTCCTTATTACTGCAGCACAAAGCCGACATCAACAGTCAGGTGAGCTACATGTCCGTCTTTGTCTCACTTTCTGTTTTTTTTTTTTGTTTTTTTTTCTAAAAATGTCCATCTAAGGCAAGTTCTGTTGAAAGTTTGATAGAGAGTTAGTGTTGGCAGATTGAACCTAAAATTTAATTCAATAATTCATTGGTAAATAAATAATTATAAATCTATTGTACCCACCTTTTTCTGAAAATTTTTAAAGACTACTGTATTTACTGGAATAGTTCAGTTGAAGTTACTGACTAAAAAAATTCACAGCCAAACACCAGGATATTTTATCTTCTATTTTCTTATATTCCTCTTTTTTCTCATCTTTAATAAAGTCATAACAATATTTTCGCTTAGCATTCAACAAACCTGGCTCCCAGCAGTTTGATGTGTGATACATGGACAGAAAACCTCAGTATTATCTTTTAGCTTGTCAAAGAAGACCATTAAAAAAAAACAACCCTAGTTTGGAAGATGTGTTGTGCAGAACTGGAGCAAAAATCCAAGTCTCTATTAGATCTTACCAATACATTTTTATATTCTTTTAAAATACTTAATTTGAGTCTTAGACTACCTAGGGACAGTTTTTTATGTTGAAAGACTATAACTTTCATGCATTTGCAGCCAATTCACCCAATTAAAAGTGGTTTGTGTTCACTGGCAAACGATACAAATATAGTTTGCTAAAGTCTTGTGGTTGTATTTGAGAATCACCACACGGTGTTCTCAGGCATATTTGATTGTGGATGAGCAACACGC
Source organism: Ctenopoma kingsleyae (assembly GCA_032353495.1). Taxonomy (NCBI): domain Eukaryota; kingdom Metazoa; phylum Chordata; class Actinopteri; order Anabantiformes; family Anabantidae; genus Ctenopoma; species Ctenopoma kingsleyae. Next base: position 12,201,438 of record JAUBNQ010000020.1, on the reverse strand, counting down.
ATCAATGTACTGAACAGATTAGGTTCAGGTGGGAATTAAAGGAATGTGGCAGGAGCCTTATGATTCCTGTCGGACATGCCAAACTAAACAGTGACATCTCCAACATCCCTATTGCCCTTCTCTTTTCTCTCACTATCCCTTCCAGAAGGTCACCTTTAATTCACTTTGTGCCACAGACAAATCCCCCAGGGTTTTAGCAGACAGAGTTAGCTGGTAGCTAGCCCAGTGTTTAGCCTAACCAAGGTTTAGCTGCACCGAGGAGGCTTTAGCTTTTGTGGTAAGCTGGCTCAGCTGCACATCGGAGAAATTACTCCTCTTCAGTGCCCAGTGGCACGACACAGTGCAGTTCACAGGGCTGCACACTGAGGCTTTAACTGTAAGGCCAAATCAATTGGAAGTAATCAGGCAAATTGTTTTACGTTGCACAACCCACATAATCAGGACATTTCACAAATGACTTTCACTTTTGTGGTCATGCGTGCCCTCTTTTGTTTTGAATGCAGCGGGGAGGGGGGTGGATTTGTGGCGAGTGGTTCGTAAAAGACTTAACAGTGGGATAACTATGAAACACTTCACTGATGATTTAGAGCTATATCAAGATAATGACAGTAGAAGAAGATTGATGTGTACACAGAGGCTTTTGTAAGATGTAGCGCATTTATAGTTATGTATCTATCATTAAAATATAAACTGATTTCACCAGGTGCCAGGAGTTTTCAGCAGTCAACGTATGTTTGATTGCTGAATATAAATCTTTTCAATGTTTTGGATGGATGAATTTGAGCTGACTCTTAATTTGTTTTCTGCACACTTATCGCTGATTCAACTTGTTTTCAAACTGGAACACATAGAAGGAATAATAATAATAATACAGTATTCTGACGTTCTGAGCGTTTTATAATTATTTAAAATCACGTTAGCCTTTAAATTCGGCCTTATAGGACAAATATATGCACACAATAGATGGAAAACTTAAAATTATGTTTTAGATGCAGGATTTTTGGAAAACAGGTTTCACCTTAATTCATGCATTCAGGCCATCAGGACCTTTCCATCCGCCTGTCTCTCAGGTGTTAGAGGAAATGGGCCGTGGAGGAGCCTGAATATTAAAGAAAGGAGACCTCTGAAGTAGAGTTACTGGTAGCAGATTTATGAGGTGGCAAAGAGGTGGCTGGGGGAAAAATATTGTCAGCTAAATCATACCACTCTGTCTCAATGCCAAATTATCTCACTATGTAAAGCTTACAGAACGATATGCTTCTCATTAGAACTTGCTCGAACATCCTTTTGTACTTTTTTTCTTGGAGTTAAATCAATGAGGAAAGTAATGAAGGAGGAAAAGAAGGGAGGGAAAGTAACAATGGTTTTTGCCCAAAGCTCCTGTCACACAAAATGAAGAGCATGTGAGGTTGTGTGTGTTCATGAGGGGAGCAGAGGAATGTTTGGGTTTGCAGGCTATTAGAGCGACCAGTAATCTCTCTTGACCTCTACCAACTGCCGAGCAACCAGTAAATAAAGATCAAACATGATTTATGCTTAATTTGTTGATTAAAAAGGGGAGGGGGACTTGAGAGTTAAAACAAAAAGTATTATTATTTGCTTGGCAGAGGAGGAAAATGGTTTGAAATTAATCAACTGATTGTTTTAGTGAATTTTTCCCAAACCCTGGTAACCTGCATTAAGTCCTTGTTTGATAGTTAATCCTGGATGAAATTGGGTAGGGACTACAATAGGTAGTTGCGTGTGTTTGAATACACATATCACAGCTCTGCCACCTGCTATCTGTAGATCTGATCCTGATGTTGGTACTGTTAAACTGGGTTATAACAACCAGACAGTGTTGGGTGGTAGGAAGCAGAAACTGTGGGGAGAAATGACAATGAACCTCACTGAATGTTTATCAGTTAATGAAACAGTTGACGTACGGTATACTGCGTGTGCTACAGTGTGTTTAAGAGTGCAAAAGTGCAAACCCATTGGTAATTAGTAATGGTTAATTAGGTTTTGTTTAACCAGTACAAACATATTCATTTTGTTGAACGTAGCTCCTCTGTGGCTGCTTCATTTTAACATATTTGAGAAGTTAGACTTTTGTCAAAATGATTCTTCAGTTTGAGGTGTTGAAAATTTTTATAAATAATATCAGGACTGTATTGTTTTACATCCAGTTAAGTCTGACAAGTTATACTTACTTTATAAGTATACTAGTTACTGTTGTATTAGTATACTTAACCAACCAAATCAAAATAAGATGTATCACAAATTAAGATCAACATAATCAACCATCTCACCTTGTCCTATTACGCCCTAAGGCCAAAAAACTTTTAAAGATTATATATCTCAAAATGGCTCAATTAGAAACTAGGAACCTCTCATGATTTTTTTGAAATATGGTGAATATGCGTTTTTCTTCTATTAATAAACGTTGTTTAGTATGTTGTTTCATTGGTCCAGACGTGTGTTTGTGCGTCCGCTCTCCCTGTGGTCATTCTCTGTCCAGACATTGTAATCCCACACCGGCAGCTAAGCCTCATCCCGCGCACCAACTTTTGTTTTTCAGGTGGAAATCCTAAACCCCCCTCTTATCCTCCCAACAAGCCTTTGTGTTGTTATGGAAATATTCATTCATAGAAAGCTCATGTTCGTTCGTGGACAACTGGAGTTTTTGTTGAGAGATGCTACAGACCACAACAAAGGTCAGAAATGGCCCAGAGTAGATGTACACAATGTCTCACTTAGAGTGATTACTGAGAGGGTAGGTGACAGAGGTAGGATTAGGCTGACACAAAGGAAGGACAGGTGGGATGCAGGTTAACACAACAAAAACACAATAACAGGAAGGAAACATTGTCTCACATGCTTTTACTTGACTCATTCTTGCATTTTTTCCTCTATATGTCTCTCTTTCCCCTCTCCTCATCAGTCTCCCCTCCCCCCAAGCTCCGGTCCCCTTCACTCCATCCCTCGCAGCCTCTGCCTCTACTTTGTATTAAAACAACATGATCCATGAGGAGGGGAGGGCAACTCGCAGCACCGCTAATTCTAATTAATCCAGCGTGGTAGCACGGCCACGGCAGGCCCCAAGCGCTCCCAGTCTATCAGATAGAAATTCATAACTTAATTGAGGTCAGAGCCTCAAGCCGGCTGAACAAAAGTCTCCAGCCAGGACCAGCTAAATCAATAGTAATAAATATCTGACTGGGTGTCCTACAGTTGGTGGCTAGAGAGCACACAACAAGTCTCATGCACATAGTCTGCATGTGAAGCCTGCAAGCAAATCTGACCAATGTGTGTGCAGAGTGGCTTATCTTTTGACTTCCTCCACTGGTATCAACAGTTTGTGTTTTGGCACAGAGAGAGAGAGAGATGTCTGTAGAAACATGTCTGTATGGCCGCTCTATAGCATTGTCTCACAGAGTGTTGGCCCATTGATTTGATATTGAAGTGAGTGATGTGGGTGGACTTGAACAGCTGATTTATCTACATAATGAAGTCAGTGAACAGTGAATTCATGAATTGTGTGAAACTTCACTGATACACTCTGATATGAAAGGATATTTGCTCAGATTTTCTATATATGTAAGTCATAAAAGTTATGAGTCAGCTGATATTAGCTAAATTGTGGGAATCGACGTAAATGACAGCTGATAAACAACAAGACATTATACTACCAAAGATACTATGTTAAACGCAATTTAGTAGTAGTGTCTTCAACACATCAGGCAATATGTCAGCAGGCACTGACACACTGAAGTGTAAAGCTTACCACACAAGACATATGTATCAAAAAAATCTAAATATTTGTTTTTATTTTTTGTTTTGAGAACCAACAGCAGAGATGCAGATCAGTGCGGATCTCAGAGCGTATCTGTGAATGAAAACATGTTGCACAGCATCCTGGTAAAGGCAAGACAGCTGAAAACATTCAGCGAATAAAGTATATTGCATTGGCGAAGAATTATGTGATGTGTTTTAATTGATGGACTGTTGCCCAATGTATTATCATCGTAACTTTTTTAAACTGTCAAATACAGAGTCAGGCTCAAACATCTATTACTGGTTAAATCCTGTTACAGTGGAAAATGTATGTTAAGGTCCCTGTTGCTTTGAATTTGGATTTTTATTATTTAAATATGACATAAACATTTTAATAAATGTTGTATTTATTAAATAAATTTTAAAAAATCTATGCTAACAACTGAGGTTGCACTTTCAGTTAAGGCAAATAATAATAATTGTCATTATATGTGATTAAAATATGAACAAATCAATAAATTTATAGTCCATAATTTTATTTTTTTTAATTTGCTAATTAATGCCTATCACAGATTTCTAGTCCTCAAGTAAGTAACTTTAACTTTCTTCTATGTGCAACAACAGTCTAAAGCTAATATATAAAGCCAAATATGTTTCATTTTCATGTTCAGGATTCATGTTAGAGTAAAAAATCTTACATTTGAAAAGGTTGATGAGAGAATATGTGATGTTTTTTGCTTGATAAATAACTTACAAAAAAGGCTTCATGTGGTGAAATGTACACAAATTAGTACCTGTCATGAAGAAAACTGCTGGGGTGGAAAAACTAATAGCCATTAGAGCTTTTTGCAGTGAATCCTGGTTTGCTGTTGTAGCAAACATAGAATGCCGAACCCTCTCATCTATGTCCTCTATTGTGGTGTCAAATACTTGTGTGATCAAGGTGGTAAACGCACACACACTACGGTGGCTGATTGAAATTCTATGGTGGAGGCATTATTACACGTTTATATCCCGCCCCTTTCCTAGCACTGCCTCCTATAACAAATGGCTCAGTCAGCCCAGTCATAACAAATATCCAGCAAGATTCGTCATAATTGTGTGTGTGTGTGCATGTGTGTTTGTGTATGTATGTGTGTAATTGTGCAGCCTATCCTCCAGAATATATAGGGTTTTTAAGAAAGAAAAGGCACCAAGGTGAGAAAGTAAAGATTAGGAATAGATAAAAAAAAAACACATCAAAGAATAACGTTGGAGAATAAAAAAATATGGAGGGAGAATGGAGCAGAGTAAACAAAGATACAAAATAATGAACACTGGTAACACTGGGCCACATGCCCACACAAACTGTGATACAATATTAATTTCTTTGTAATATTGAGATACTGTTTATATCATTGTATTTGTTCTTTTCACATCTCTCGTTGGCTTTGACTGTTTGTTTTTTTTACTATGTTACAAAAAATTTCAAGTTGCTTCAATTGTCATATTAGTTTGCCAATAGTTTGGCATTATTGTGATGAAACACCTTTTATATGTTAGTGTTGATTAATTGACTGTGTTACAAGTAGACATTTCTTATTGGTTATTTTCTCCATGCAGAGTTTACTTCTACATATATCTGTTTTTTTCGGTTATTATGTTATTATTCATTGACATTGTAGTTTAAAATACTTATTCATATATAGAGCATTTTTGTCCATATTGCCCACCTCAAACAGAAAAGAAGCACAAAGGTACTTATACGGTAGAATGAATGTAAACGTGCTTGTATCTTTGCTTGCCTATGTTGCTGGTCATGAGTACATGCAGGATGGTAGAGCTACAGTGCAACAAATTAATACTGGACTTAAGGCTGCAACTAACGATTATTTTCATTATCTTTGGAGTACAATTTCATAAAGTGATACTCCGTCTCATATGTTTGACCAACAATCACAAAGTAAATAAATCTTCAGTTTACAGTGCTTATAAAATGAGAAAAGCAGCAAATACTTCAGCTGAGGATGGTGAGAATATGTAGTATTCCTGCTTGAAAATGTACTTAAATCCTTTCATTGTAAAAAAAAAAGAAGTTTACTTTAAATAATTAATAAACTAATCATTGAAGCTCTGACCAATCTGTGAGACTACCACAGCTGGCTAAACATATTTTGTGTATAATATACAGCGTGTGTCTTTGTAGTGTGATATTTATTATTTTCTTTTGGTGGACCAACACTTGTTAAACGGATAGAGGAGGAGAATCTGTCAGACATGTCTTTTAAACGTTCAATTCAGAGTGCACCCTGAAAAATACACCCAACAGGCACATGACATCCTGCTCTTATAGGATTTATATTTGGTACTTGCTGCACATTAGCTGGACCCGATGAAATGAAAGCTACTGTCGCTGTGTTAAAAGGGCCTATTGGACACAGATACAGTTATGAATCTATAATATAAGCACTCAGAAAAGAACCAGTGACTTGACAGTAATAGTGCAGCCTAAAGAGCCATTCTAGCAGGTAACGGTCCTCTTTTCCATCATCAGCTGTTGTTTCTCTCTTATTGGCCACTCTCTGGGCCTCGCCTACCCTCAACTATTTGATTTCCATCGTTCTTAACCATCCACATAAATTGTCAGGAGCATTAAAGCTGTCCTCGACCGCTTCAGACAGAGAGGGGAGAAGAGAGTGAGAGAGTGAGGGCTGGATACAGACAGCGAGGGGAGGGGACTGGGGTGAGGAGAGAGAATAAACAAAATAAGTGTTTTGCCTTCCATCAGTCTCCCGCAGTACTCAGCTTTATGAGTCCCTCACTCCAAGTGCTTCAGCTGCAACCCCCACTGCCGGACCATTGATTTTCATATTACACTCTTTTATGTATTTATTTATTTCATATATTTCTTTTTAAACATCATTGATGAGCCGCGGGAGGACAGACAGGAGCTCTGGCGATGTTAATTCTCAGCCTCAACCATATCCTCCTTTCTGATGGCTTTAATGGAGGCTAAGGTGTCCCATGGGAACAAGCAAGCTAGGCAACATGGGGAGGGGAGGGGAGGGAAGTGTGGTGGGGGAAAAAGATGTGCCTGAAGAGAGCTTTAGAGAAGAAGTGAGGCTTCATTTGTCTGGTCTGGCAGAGGAAGGAAAAAAAATCAGACTAGATGGATAAAGATATTTTCAGCATTTCAAATGAACCTTTGCACTGAAATTTAGCATAGCTCACATTTTTGGTACCCTCTTTATCTTTAGGGATCGTGTTCAGATGCATTCATCTGTATATTCTGCACATATCCTCTGGATATACAGATGTTTTGACGCCCCCTCCAACACAGCACCAACTAGCACAATAAATATAATCCCTGGTAAGTTCCAGGACCCCTGTCAGCTCTGAATCTCTGAATCAATGAGGGCTTCCCTCCCAAACTGCTGATGGCAGGTGTTAGGGAGAAGGCGATCACCCAGGAACCTGAAGGACACGTCAGGAGGAGGTATGAAGGGCAGTGGGTTTGACTTCGCTAATTTGACCATGGGGGGCATTTCTCACATGCTGAATGGCAAGGTTACTACCAGGTTTAATTAGGGCTGGCCCTGGTCTCTTGATCCTGTTAATACAAGGACCTTCCTGATGCATGCGCACACATTGGAGGATAAACACTCACAGAACCCTTAACGGGAAACATCAGGAAAACTAGTGGGTGGAAGCATGGATCTGTGTAACATGTTGGCCCTAAACACATCCTCACAAACACCACATATGTTGTAACAGTATGTGGCGATGCAGATGTCAGTGATGGCTCTGTAAGCTTTAGTGCATTTATTTTTGTTTTGTTAACATCACTGGCTGATATTTTCTTACCAAACATGCTGCTTGTTTCTCTTGAACTCAGTATGTTATACAGTATATTGTATTAATTTCATCAGGATAATTGTCAGTATCCTGGTGAAATATATGTATGTACCAGCAAATCAGCAATCAGTATTTTAAAAACAAACAATGGAACAGTGTTATTATAAAAGCACCAACTTTTTGCATTTAATCTTTCATTATTTAATTTCTGATTATTACTGTCCTGAAAATCAGTGACGGCTTGCTGTGCACAGAAAACCCTAAAAACATGTCTTAGGAAGTGGTCAGCAGTAAAAACTTATGTGATTCATAATGAACTTTCTAAAAGTGAAAGACTCCCACTGTAGCTGTAGCAGCTGTTCTGGTTAAAGATACAGGATCCATCTTGCTCAGATCTGTGTTCTGCTATCTGATTGATGGCACCTGCTCATCATAATGCTATCTGCTAGAATCTGCATGCCAATGATCCCAGTCGCTTATCGATTCACTCCTCATCTTCCCAACACACATCCTTGAGACTGATCCAGACACACACAAACACACACACCCCTACATCCCTCTCTACCTCTCCCCTGCTCTCCCTCCCTCGGCCACAGTCATTATAAAAGTCAGCAGCTGCTGCATGCATTGATCATAAATCATAATTGCTTGTCCATTTTTCCCCACTTGTTTAATGTTGCTGTCAAGGGCAGTAGGAGGGAGAAAAGGGGGAGGCGGGGAAAGGAAGAGACGAAGAAAGGCCCAAAGAAAGTTTAGTGAGACACAGAAAGATGAGAAATAAAAAGAGAGCTGACTGAGAAATGAAGAAGTAAACAAATAAGATATTAGAAAGGAAAAAAAGAATATGATGGTGAGGGGAAAAATATATGTAGTAAAGCACAAGGTAAAACAAAAGCATGTTAAGAATGCGTTTGCATGGCACTGATTTTTCAAAGACGAAAAGACAGCATCTTTAAACATTATTCCTAAGTCTTCACAGGCGTAATTATAATATATTATAATTTTCTATTGTCCATTAGAGAAACCGCAGTTTAAGACACTGGTTTAAGTGGTGGCTGCAACTTTAGGGAAACATCGTGAAAACATTGTGAAGCCATATCTGTGGACACTCTATAAGAATGACACTCTCCCCTTATTTTGGTACATAGCCGAGATGACTGCCAGTCATCTTGCCTAAGGTCTTGTTGGGTCCAGCAATTATACTAATGTCTCAAAATGATTGTAGTAATAATTTATTGCCAGTAAATTCCTGTGAGTTGCACCTTGAGTAGTGTTTTTACTTACAGTGATGAAGTCATTGTTTGCCAATAATGTTGTGTCCATCATTCACTATCATCATTGTTAATATTGTAAATGATACCATTCTTAACAGATTTCGCAGACTGACAAAGAAAAGAATATATTAGAATTACAATTAAATACTGTGGACATTGACATTAGGAAATGTCTTATGAAAATACAGAGTTTATTGTCCATGGGGACACCACACATATACACACTGTGCAGACTCTACAGCTGGTGGTGGATTTGCCGCTTTTAACCTCTACCCACAAACAGAATTTAATGCAGACTGACTGAAACCTAGTTTCAAGTGGACACAGACTCAAGTGACCTCTGCTTCCTATTTGTATCCCCGACTGAGTGAAGTTTCTGCCTTTGATATGTCCTTGTCCTTGATCCCTACACGTAATGCTGGTGTAAACAGCTTGGGCTGAACATATGGACTGTCCTTGTCCCAGTGTCTGAGGTCTCTGAAGGCACAATGATTGAGAAAATAAGTTAAATCACTTTCCAGAAATTAGCACAACATCTATGACAGTCCCTTTGTGCGTGAAACTGCAGATAAACAGATATAAAAACAGGGGTTTTTATTTGTTCCTGGTTGGCCTCAGTCTGAGTTTTGGTCTGGACAATCCCGCACTCTATTTTAGGATAATCTGACTTGGAGAAAGCCTCTGGGAGCTGGTCTCTGTTTGATAGACCAGAGTGTATCTTTGCACGCTAATGAATATACACAATCATTTGGTCTGCAGCTCTGTTTCTCTTTTTCTTTGGATCAATTTCAGACTAGTTACAATATTAGTTTTTAGCCTGTTAAGGCATAAAGCTAAAGAAATAAGACTGTGTGCTATATATCCTTGATTCATCTGTTTCTCTTTCATCCATCTTGCTTCACGTCGTTTGTGTGATAGAAATGATAGATTGGCATGACTTAAATTCAGCAAAACTGCAATTGTACTAATAGACCAATCCCTATCCATGCTGCTCCTAAGCATATTGTTCCACCCCATTAGGGTGATACACTACACAGTGCTGCATTTCTGCTGCTGGTATTGTGCAAGCAGCTGCTTTATTGAGCACTCTGCTGACATCCAGCCCAGCATTTCTGCACTGCAAGGGAAAACTTTGGATGACATGTAAAAGCAAGGGTTCTGTGTGCGACATGCCTTCATAATGGGATGGGAACAGGGGTGCACCAAAGAAGGGAGGAGGGGTGCTACAGTAACTAACTGCAGGTATTGAGGTGGAGGGGTGGGAAGGTGGGGAGGGTTGAGGAGTGTCTCTTCCAGGCTGCTTCCAAAGCAAATGGAAGACAATCCAATTTCATGTGATTCCATCAAGCCTCCGTCCTGGATCCAGGGGCATTAGGGAACACTGAGAGGACAGGCCGGTGACCCCTCGCATGAACATGCAGAAAGCATAAGTGCCTCACACAAACACAGGCCTGCTCAACCTACTTCCTCACAAACATTCACACAACGAAACACAAGTTTTCTTTTTGCATTCTGTGCAGCTAAGGATTATTTTTATTGTTGTCTTTAATCTGATAATCTGTTATTTTCTTGGTTAATCTCATAGTTGCTGAAATATGTCTGTCATGACATTTTTGCATTAAAGTGATCAATTAGCAAACAAATTAATTAATCGACTAATTATTTTAGCTCTAGTCTTACTGCACTATCAGTTCTTTATTACTTTGTGCATTATCTGACGTTTATTCTTGCTCTTGTGCATGTGCTTTTTGAACTATGGAACCAATCAGTGCCATAAAACAAATTATGTTGATTAATACCACCATTTTAAAGTGATTTAAAAAACCTTATTTGCAGGATTAAATTATTTTAGGGTTCTTGAATTGACTGTATTTAATGAAGATCAATTCAAAAATAAAAATTCAAAAAAGTCAAGTCACAGACTCTGGTTGCTCAAATGCTAAAAGATATAAAACTATTTTCTAAACATCCTGGACAAGAAATCAGACATGAAAGCAACAGTGTAAAACACTTTTCTTTTTTTTTTTATTATTATTATTTAATTATTTTTATAAACTATTTACATAATTCAATCCAGCTTTAAACCCTTGTCACTGCCCCATTGTGCAGAGTCTTTGTATTTTATTTAGTGCAGGAGAATCAAATGGTTTAATATATATGGCAGATTCTGTACTGTTGGTAAAATCTTATCTTCTGGCAGTTAGATGTATCTAAATGTGTCAATTTTATTACAGTTCTGCTCACAGTGAGCGACAAACACAGTGTCTGCCGCACAACACAGGCTGCAATTTGACGTGCAGGCAGTCAGCATTGTTGTGTTGGGTTAACTGTGGCACACTTTCTACACTGGTGGTGATTTACATCTGTGCTCAGTGATCTACCCAGAGGGAATAGAAAGCTCTAATCCAATCAGCAGGTCCCTGAAGTGCTGCCCTGAGAGAGAGAGAGCGAGAGAGAGACAACAATAGGATCACTCTGCACCAGGCCCAGGCAGAGAGGGAAGACAGAAAAGAAACCCAAGAGGAGAGGGCAAAGAGAAGGAGGGATGAAAGTAAAAAAATTCAGATTGAAGCGGAGACTGAACAGAAAAGAGTGAGAAAGGTGGATGTGGTAATGAAAGGAGAAATAAGAGAAAAGAGAGCAGTCATTGGAAAACGATGTGATGGTGGGTGCAGTAATGAAAGAAAAGAGATGAGGGAGGTGTGGTTGGAGGAAGAGAGGTCAGAAGACGCAGCAGAGGAAGGATTGGAAGAAAGTAGAGGAAGGACATGGAAGTAACCAAAACAAGAAGGTGCACAGGAGGATCTGCTGTTAGAAGGGCAAAGGTGGAGAGACTAATGAATAATTTCACCGTAACAGTTTTGGTAATTTGGAAGTATTTCCACTGCAGTGACATTTTACAGCATAGTAGAAAATGTCACAGCGCCCGCTGGCTTTTAATCTGCACTGAGCGTTGGAAACCGTTGTACTTACCTCGACGGCTGCTCTTGTTCTGAGACTGGAGGCAACAGTTTGACCATTTATCATCATTATGAGGTGCAAAGGCAGGCTAGCGCAGTGATTAAGAATTGCATCTCCTGTTGATGGTGCCCGTCATATGTTGTGTCTTATTTTGCCAGCACACACACACACACACACTGAAACACATTCCCATCTCTGTCCCCAATTTAGTTAAGTCTCTATCATTGACACCAGGTATCAGTTTTACTGTTCTAAGTACACAGACATATGCACACAAGAGACCACCCTCTGACACAGAGTCTTCTCGAAAAGACCAAAACAGACAACAAAACAAACCACAGTAAATGTGTGTATCTATTGTATGCCTGATATAGCTACTTTGAGTTTTAGTTTTGTAAAGCCAACAGTGCCCTGGTGTAGGGAATGATTAAGCTCCTTTCAAAAATGAACAACACATTTGTGAGATGTTTTTAAAGAGGTGGTATTAATGGGCTTCGCACTGATTGTTTTAGACACTGTAGGGAAGTCAAAGAGTCCAGAAGATGGAAATTAGCTGCATTAATTACATATAGTTCAGACTCTCATTATAAGCAGCTGCTTCAGCCGTTGTGTAGTAATAAATTCAATGATATCAGCAATTTCTGAAAACTATCTATGATGTCTTTCTCTTCCAAAATAACAATGGAAGTGCATTAGTTATTAGTTATTTTTAATAAGATTTGTTGGCAATGAGAGAAGTATGGAATAAAAACAGCCTATTATTTACGACTTAAGAAGCTTTTTTTTAATAACTACATGTGAGTTGACATGGGTTAAGATGCAGGTTGGTGCTAACACTGCCCTGGTCTCACGTGGTTAGATACGGTGGAAGGAGGCATCTCCAGTGCAATGTGTGGAAATTCAGTAGCTTGTTGTTTTAGAGTTGATCAGAGCTGGACGTCACCTGCAAGTTGAAAGGTTTGATTTGCAGGTCACATGTTTCTCCAATCAATATCTCATCTTTTCATTACCCCCCTTCAGTACAATGAAAACATGGCACCCACACTTAGGAGGTAATTGGTATTCTGGCAGCTGAAAGTTTTTGTGTTGTGTTGACTTGTTGTGTTTCATTCCTGATATTATTCTTAGAATTTGCACTCTGAGGTATTTAATTTTACCCAAGTCACAGGTCTGTTGGATTAAAGACTTGTTTTTGCCTTTTACAGGATAATGAAGGACAGACAGCACTACATTATGGTAAGGAGTCCTCTCATATTAATCTTTACAGTCCAAAATGTTGTATACTCACTTTGAAAATGGCAGAATTAATTTACTTTTTCTGCTGTAAAGCTTTTTGTAAGTGAATGTGTCTATTTTTCAAATGGTGGATATTTCATATTCGAACAAAACTCTTCACATTCATCGTACGCTGACATCATTAAGTTGTTGGCGTGCACACTCTCTTCGTACACAGCAGCTTGTTTTATGTACACACTCGCTGTTTGCCCACATTTGTTTCAAATTTGTCATTTCTCCCTCCCCTTTCTCTCTCTCTGTCTCTCTCTCTTTCTCTTTTCCATTCTTCATCTTTAGTTTCTACAGTTGTTTTTCACCCCACACCCCCCCACCCCCATTTCTCCCATTCCTCTCTGTTAAACCAGCGGGTGCATGTGTGTGTTTCCTTTAGTGTGAGTGTGTGTGTAATAATCCCCTGGCCTCCCAGAGGAAATCAGCAGTGGTCCTTAGACTACCCTGACCCTCTCATGCCCCAGCACACATATCCCTGAGGGGCGGTTCTCCTTTCCTATGAGACTATGTGTGTATATCTGTTTGTTTATGTGTGTGTGTGTGTGTGTGTGGGTGGCTGCACCATCTGTCCCCCAAGCCTGGTGGCGTTAGAGTGGGCATGTTGCATCACCCGCTGGAGATCTACACACACGCATAAGCACTCACCAGAGGAAGCCCCAAAGATGGGGCATAAAAAGATGACTAATAAACATAAGCGATGAACTCCAACAGACAAATAGCAGAGAATGAAAATTCATTCCCACCTCTCTTTGCACAGGGCCACAGTGGCTGGCAAGTGATTAATTGAGGGTTTACTGCTCACTATAAATTGTTCTACTCCTCCACGGCTCCCCTGAGATCCAGCCACTTTTTACAGCTCAAGGCCCAGGCGAGACACCCGCCGCCACGTGAACACACACACACTGCTGGCTAAATAAAACACTGTTTAGAGCAACAAGAGGAGGACTGCAAGCGTGGCTGAAAAAATAAGCCAAGATTTGTTAGTTTGATTTGGCTGAAAGATAAGTGATTCTTGTGGATACTACACATAGACACAGCTAGAGTGTGCACACACACTTGGACACATGCATTCCGATGTATCATCATATCTCATGCGCGCACACGCACTCCAGCCAGTCAGCCTGCCAGCCACCCCAAGACTGGAGGTTAAAGGGCCTCTGTCAGTCATTGCAGCTGCTGACATCAGCGATCATGGCGTAGCACAGAGTTTTTTCTTTAAAAGGAGTGAGCGGTTGATGCTGACAAAGAACAGCACTCAGAAAGGGGTTGTAGAGAGAGGAGATGGGGGGGATGAGGTGCCAGAGGGGCGAGAGGTGCATCAGGAAATCAGAGACCCACTAACTGGGTTAAGAAAGTGCAAACCTCCTCTCTCCTCCCCCCTCTGCAGAGAGAGGGAAGACCCTTTTAGTGGGGCACAAGTTGCCAGTGGGGCAGAAATTAAGTGTTTGAAGGGAACACAGGTCTGTGCTTTTCATTAATTGTGGCACAATATGTGTACACATATATATATACATATATATATAAGCTACAGTATGTAAACCAAAGGAGTAAATTAACACAGTAACAATCTGAGTTTTCTTTCAAATTCTCATTTATTACATTAACTCAACTGTTTTTTACACGTTCATTGTTTTAGGAAGAGTACAAATCTGGTTATTTTAATTTTACTGTTATGTTTAATGCTCAGTACTATTTATTATATAATTCATTATTAGTTACAGCACTTTATTTTACATGTGTCACATTTAAGTTGTTGGGTATTTTCTCTTGGTGATATTGGTTCCTACCTGCCCTAGCACATGGGTAACTGTACAGCATGTAACACCAAGTGAAAAACATGTGTGCGAGAGTGAAGTGATGAGCGCAAACAGAAAGGCTGAAATGTACTGTCATGCCATGTTGGTGTTGATTAAAGGAGAGTATTCAAGACCAGCTGTAGCCTGCTTATTACCCACAGCTCAGAGAGATTGGACCACGCTACTTAATATCCAGAAATAAGGGTTACACATGTACTGTGAACTTGGAGTGTCACAAATACTGTGAAATAGAAAAATGACCCACCACCACACCACCAAAACAGTTAAGGTTCATCATCTTGGAAATGTATCTGTAGATTTCTACAGTAGTCAATACTGAGAAATTTCACTGAATAACAGAAAATTTTGATATTTGTTGGTATAGCCATGTGAAAAAAATGATTCAGTCAAGTCAGTAGATTACTTAATTACTTACTTACTTAATTATCTGAATATAGTAATTGTGTGTGCAAAGTTATATGGTAGTCCATCCAGTAATTGAGATATTTCAGCCTGTGCTTTGTCTGTGGGAGGACCAACACTCATTAAACTAGGCACATAACATTGGCACACATAGAGAAATACATAGGAGAGCTAACTGCCTTTCAGACAGTTTTGCACAAATGTTTGCTGTTTGTTCTTTAAATCTTTTCTCCTCTTTGTTGTATTCCTTATTTGTTGTATTCCTTTCCACCTAACCCGTAGTTTTCCATTTTCTTTTTTTAGCATCAGCATGTGAGTTTGCCGACATCGTGGAGCTCCTGCTGAACGCTGGAGCTGACCCGTCCATCAAAGACATCGAGGGATCTCTCCCTGAGGAGGTCACTGAATCCAGTGCCATTTCCTCTCTGCTGCGTCAATACACAGCTCCGAAAGGCTAGATAACCCACTTACCACTACCCAGTCACCACCCCAATCCTAGTCTCATCTCAAATCCACTCATTCACCCAGCCTCCCCACTATCTTTCCTTTATCCTTGAAGAGACTCTGTTCACCCCAGAAGTTAGTAATAGAATGACCTATCAGGTATTTAAATCATTCCCATCCACTTCTTTTATCCATAAATGGTATAAAATTCTAGAAAGTTTTTGATATCATAATATTTATCATTATACAGTTATGAAATGTTAACATTTTATACATATCACCCAACTCCTACTGCCCAGGTCTGACAAACAGTCAGGCCTTTTCTGTCAGCCCTCTCTGACCATTTACATTATTGGAGATTTGTTCATGATTCAGTTGTGTTATATTCCAAGGAATGCTTTAATCATTTGACATATATCAATATTAAAATCTTTAAAGAATCTGTTTTCTCTGACATTCTGTTAAAAATTATTCATCCATCAACATCCATCATAATGTAAAATTCATAGTTTTAACTCACACATAACTATATAGTAAGAATAGGTTGGTTCGGAAAGTTATGGTCATGAATATATCTAAACAGTCAAGTTGTTTCTTCCAACTGTCAGTCAAATGATAGGGCTGCAACTCAGATACAAATATTAAGTATTAATCTATTTACCTTTGTAGTAAATCTGTGCAAGGAAATATTTACATGCAAATGCACATACAGGACCTTTAATTTAATATCATTCCAATGTGATTCTGATATTAAAACATCTTTGAAACGTACAGCAGCACTGCTCTCTACAGATGACCTCTGTACTGTTATGTCATACAGTATGGGTGAGGTCTGGATGTTCTTCTTCAAAAAAAAAAAAAATACAAATCAGCTTTACTCATTCTCAAGCTCCTGTAATCAGCACATTCTGTCTGCACAGACACAGACACACAGACAGTGTATACTCCACCAGATGAGAATACGCTAAATCTGGATCTTGGTTCTTAGCTACAGCTTCATGAAGATGTACTTTTTCTACACAACAGTGGGGACAAAGCTTAATCCTTTAGTCTCTGACACACTGCCTTGCTCCATGCCTGCCCTCATTCCCCAACTGGAGAGCTGCTGTGACACAAGGCGTTAAATAACTGTCTCAATATGTCTGGTTTCAACCTGTCAGTCACTCACAGATCTATGACAGCAGTAGATGGTCGATCCAGCATTGGTAGTCATCACCAGGGGCACCGCATCAGATCCAATTTTTGTCTTGTCAGCTGTTGTACAGTGTCGGTAGTGTATTGAGATGCAAGCGAGCTGTGCTATACATGAAGTGAATTAAAATCTCTCCACATGATGTCTACATCTCCATATACTATTTTGTGTCCTTCCCTGCTTCACAAATCACATGAGAGAAGAGGAACGTTTTTGTTCCATCAGTGTGATCAGCCACACAGCCGTCCTGAAAGCGAAACTTTCTGTATTTACTTGTGAATTTTGAAGATGGACCCTACATGATTTGAGAGGAAACCTTTTGAGTATTCAACCTGAGTCTGAGACATGATGTGCTAGAATCCCACGGAGACAAGCAGCAACCATCTCATTGTTATGAATTCCATCCACATCCAGCCATTAGGCTGTTGGTGTATCTCTAAAGCCTGTTTTGGACTCTTGTTGTCTCCTCATTGCTTCCTAAACCCCGTTATACAGGCTTGAGGTAAGAGAGGGTGACGGCAGTCGTGCTTCCCCCCCGACTCGTCTGCAAGACTCTGACACTAAGCCCATTATGCTTCCATTATGGGGCTTCAATTTTCCTCTGAGCTTTTCACTTTTGACACTGCAGCCCCCACTCTCTCCAAACCGCAGACTCACCCCCCCACCCCCTTCAGGCCCAATATGGTTCACCCACTCTGAATATTTATGTATTAACTACATTTACTAAAGTTAACTTAAGTACAGTTTTGAGTTATCAGTACTTTGTTTGAGTACTTCCATATTGTGTGAGTTAATACATTTACTGCACTGTATTGTATATTGAAAGAAATTTACTGGAAATTTTTACTCCCTAACAAGTGGGTACAGTAGTCATATAAGACAAACTACAAAAAAGGCACTTTACCAAGAATTTAGATGATACATTAGATTTTTTTTAATGAACAAAAGAGAAAATAAATGTATCAATAATGAAATTCATGTTAAATAAGATGTCGTTTTGTGGGGTGGTCTGTTTAGTGTTTTAGCTGATAGCAATAATGAAGAACAGCACAAGTGAAACAAATTTTGTTGGTGGTTAACAATAAATATCCCAGAAAGCGAGGATAGTGACTCAGTGTGCACATTACAAAGACCCTGAAACTAGCTAACCTGTGTAGATTGGACTCGTTTTTAAAGGTATCCACTGCATATGTAATTTTCATGCTATGACATGCCAAATTGACTGCTGTACAAAAGCCCCCATTGTACCACTGGAGCTGCTGAATTTATTTATTTATTCTTAAGGAAGTAGTTAACCTGCACAGGTGTTTCCCCTCATTTCTATGTATAAGAAGTTTCACCTCTTACTGGTCACCCATAATAACTTAAACCAATATTTTCCAAAATATTAAATATCTGTTTGCTATCACATACAGTATGCTATTGCTCTATTGATCTATCAAATAAATCATCCAATTAAAATGCATGATCTAGTCACTATTAATTACATTTAAATCTTTTAATTACTGAGGATAAAGCATGTTACAGTGTCAAGCCGATAGCTTGATTTGAAATCAGTCCACTCTGCTGCACCTTGGCCTGGCCTTCAGAGTTGTGAAAATACATAAGAAGCTACAATACTAGTCAAGCAGAAGTCTTTCGCCTTTAATTGGACAGAGGGGTAAGTTGTTTTGGATAAACTGCCAAATAACTAAATGTATATGTCAAAAACCTTTAGAAGGGAATATTTCTGCACTGCTGCGAGGCTGTTTAATGAGTCTGGGTTATAGAAGACTGGAAGCAAGAAATGTTTAAGATGATAATTCTACAACAAAAACAAACTGTATCTTTCTCCCACCACCATCATGCACATTGTCTATCTCTTCCTTTACTCCTTTCTTTACCCCCCACCTCCCACTCCCCACAACACCGTTACTGCTCCTCCTCCATCTGCTCTTTACGCAACAGTTTACCGTTCCACATACACACTCATTGGCATCACTGGCAAACCAGCAGTAAGCAGACTGGCGTCCAAGACTGTGTGTGTTTAGTTTATGGTGATGAACAAGCATTTCTGCTATCCAATGACATTGAAGACCTGAGCTTCAAACAGTAAAAAGTCTAGGCTGGCAGCCCTTCATGTACTGTGTGTTGAATATATGTATGAATCCATGAGAGTCAGTGGAGTCTGACGTCTTCAGTACAGCTGCACAAACACCCCTTCACTACATTATTTCTCGTAGTTTCTTTATTGTCACAAACGCTGTATTCACACTTTGATTACCTGTTATTTATCTGAAGTCTGCAGCACAGTAATTATTGAGTGAAAAGGGCCCAGTTTCACACTAAAACACTGAGCTCACAACCTTGAGGATGTCATTGAGAGGCCTCTGTTTGACTCCAGTTCCTATTCAAGACTCACTCTGTCATTCTGTGGATCATTGTTCACTGCAGGCAGCATGGAGTCGTTTGGAAAGAAAAATGCCCTGTCTTGATGGTGGAAGATTGACTTTTGGCCAACAGAAATCCTATCTATTTTGCATGTTAATTTATTCCCTTTCGCTCCATGTGAAAAAAAAAACAGTTTCGTTCAGGAAGTTTGTAATAAAAGCCTTGCGATCGATGATAATGGCATTTGTGCTTGTGTTTGTCATCTTCGCAAAAGCAACAGTGGTGGAGTTTCCACAGATTTATTTGTATACTAGTGCTGTAAGTGGCGTGTAAATTATCCTAACTGTCTGTGTTGCTCTTTATCTTTGTAAGGCACTACTATTAGAGCCTATCCATTAATGCCCATAGTCCAGCCAATCAATGCTTAAATAAAAATCAGCTCAATTTGTGGCATTTTATGCAAACGTGCAAACTTAAACCAGGCTGACTCTTTGCTTTTTGTTTTTATAATGCAACAGGAATAACTAAAACACAAAGGAATCGATAACACTTAAATTTGGTTTAGGTTGGGCTGCTCTCAGATAAATGCTGCATGTTGCTGCATACAGATGAGATTCAAACAGATGTACACAGTGGTGTAATTTCATTGTAATTCTATACATAGTTAGCCAACACTATAGTCACAGGGAATAAATCCATGTAATCTGAGAGGTTTTAGCAAGGCAGCAACTAAGAACAATATCTGAGCAGGTACACACGCACATAAAGTCAATTCCTGTTACAGACACTGAGGTCGTGTCCGCTATATTTGTGCGTAAAAATTTAGGGCTTTGATAAGATGATCATGAGCTTACATTCCTGAAAAACACGTGAGGGTGTCTTTGTCAGTGATATTTTGTGTATTTTTATGCTTTATTTAGAAAGCTGACAGTAGAGAGATGGCAGGAAGAGAAGGGAAACAGAGATGCAACAAAGATCCCAGGCACATAGTGGCTCATGTTTATCTCAAAAAAGATTTTTCAGTAGCAACTGGACTTGTTTTAGTTCCTTGACAACATTTCACCCTTCCTTTCCAGAGGGCTTTCTCAAGTCTGACCGACTGGTACGAGTAGCAGGTTTATAAACCCTGTGGACTCCTCAAGTTGGTACTTGGTGACCACCAGTAACTCCCACCAGTCAGTCAGACTTGAAAAAGCCCTCTGGAATGGAAGAGAAGGGCGAAACGTAGTCAAGGAACTAAAAGAAGTCCAGTTACCATTGAAAAACCTTTTTTGAGATAACCATGACCTGGATGACTGAGAATCTTCACAGATATAGTGGCTCATAGTCATCTTTACTTCTCTATATGCCCCTGATTGGCCAGTGGTTGATTCAGACACCTGCAGATATTTTATTTTAGGTGTCACAGTTTGTTTAAGGACCAAATGCCTACAGGACAAAGAACATCCTCGTTAACCTCTGCTGCATTTTGTGCCTACTAGCAAATGTTAGCATTAGCATTCTAGTGTCTGACGGAGCTGAAGACTTTGTCTTGATTAAAGTCTGTTCTGTTATTTTGGCAGTTGCATATAAAAACAAAAAAATTAAATAATTTTCTATTCTATTTCTATTTTCTAGGAGTGTTAGAGAATTGTTTTGTACGACCTCAGTGACTGGAAGCCCTGGCTACAGCCCTGCATACAGTCTATTTACCAGCATGACACATTGACATACAGGCTATTCTCTTTTTCTCTTTTTGCCTGACCACAAAGCACATTTGCCCATATTTCAGAAAGCACTCTACAATTAGTTAACAGCACAGGGATTAAGGATAGATTTGACAGTGCCGCACTGCAATCTGCTGCTGAGTCTCTTTAGCACAGAGAGGATCAGAGACACAGCCAGCACAGCATCTGTTTCTCCACGCGTTTTATTTTTTCTCTTTCCTCTTACTTTTTCTTTTCTCTCTTCATGTATCTTTCTTGTCACCCCCACCCTAGAGCGAGAGAGGAAAGCAGCATCAATCACTGTTAACTGACTGACCACTGTCTGTTGGTGGTACTAAATGGATCTCCACAATTGAATAGAGGCCTAAGTGTGTGGTAAATGCTCTCAATGGGTAAATGAATTTGCGGGTTAACTCGCTCTAAGAGCGTTTAGATAAGGCAAAATAATAAAAACACCTACAGCAGATATTTTTCTTTTGATGTATTGAAAACAAAGTTCAGCTGAAAATCTTAACTCTCACATTCATCACTGCAGGCCTGGTGTATTAAAGAGAAAAGCACCCGAGGGTAACCCAAAGACAATTCGGCTTTATTTTCCTCATATAGATTTGACTGTACACAGTTCATACCATTACACAGAAGGCATAAATGAATAAATTCAGTGCTCTCTTTTACATCTTTTTCAAAGACACATGGCAATAATAAATAGCGCTCATGAAACAAGAAGATCAACACGTTTTTCAAACTTTACAAAATTTACAACAATTAAGATGCAAAACTTCTGAGGCAACACAGAACAAACAAAACTGTAGCGGTAATGTGTTTGTATATGATTTTTTACTTAGCACTATAGATTACAGCCTGCAATTTACTTCACAATTATTTTGTGCATACAAGGTACCAATGACGCACTTACTGGATATGAACTGGTACTGCATGTACGAGAGACAAATACAGGAAATAAGTGGATAACAAATTATACCATAACTAATGTCAAATATGCAGACAATCCAAACTGTTTTCATTTTTGTCCTGCCTTGTTATACAGTAATTTTATTACTGTATCTCTGTGTTTGCAAAAATTTGTATTTTATTTAAATAATTACAAAGTTGTTATCCCTTTACCCCCTAACATCTTGTCTTCTTTCCCTGTATTTCTCCAATATTTCACTCATACCATGTATTCATTAAATAATAATACTGTAATATGTGGGCTGTAATCTACAGTTTTCAAAATTGTCTTAATAATGTCACTCTCTGTTGATTAGCTTTCTGGGTTTTACATATGATGCTCTGGTATAAAAAGGACTTGGCAATTTCACACAAAAAGATTTTTGACTTCTTTTTTTTTCAATAGACAAACAGAAACAGGAATGAAGTTAGCATCCTGTCGATGTGTTTTAAACAAACCTTCCCTCAGATCAAAATAGCAACTGGTTTTGACATGCTCATCAATCATCAAAGAACTATTTTTTTCTCTTGCAGCTCAAAAGAGAATCAGAAATAGGGGGTTTATTTTTTGTGAAGGTGTCTTTTATCTGATGGGGCCTGAACTGTAAGAAACATATCAGCTCAGCAGCCATGTCGACTGTGATGCTACCACTGAGTATCAGCTGTGTGCGTTGGAGGCTCTGAGGTAATCCCTCTGACATGGAGGTCGCGCTATGGAAAAACAGGCTGACAAGACATCTGGGGTCAGTAAGTAGGTTGATAGCAGACAAAGCTAGAGCTCTGCTGGAATGAGTAGATTACCAAGAGAAGCCTGGATCAGAGCGAGAAAACAAAAACAAACTTTTGTCAATGCTCCTGCTAATACTTGTTGGTGTTTTGAATGTTACTTAAATCTTTTGTATTTGATTTTTCAATAATATCTGCAAAGGATCCTGCATGTCTTATAAATGGATATTTCCTTGTGTGACATATTACTAGAATTTCCACAAACCCTAAACATCTTGACTGTCCTCCAACACATAAACTTTGATTTCTGGTGAGTCTGGAAACAGATAATTTAACACTGACAGACATCTGCTCTTAGACAGGTTTAACACAGACAAGAACAAGTCAAGCACCTCCATATATAGAAGAGAGACCTGCTGTGCAGCAAACAGTGTTTGCCCTCATTCAAACAGAGGACACATCAGCTTCTACGGACAGACGTACGGACGGACAGACAGACAGACCAATGGCCATCTACTTCCTATTAACTTTTATGCTTCTGCAATACATTAAAAAAACATTAGCATGGTTCAAAAGTCACACTTGTGCCACTGTTCTTGTAAATTCATCTCCCAATGAAACACTGTGTTTTTGCCTTGTGCATATGTCTCTCCACCTTTTCTTTCTTTTTCCTCTGCATTCCTGTCCATATGTGTAGAAAAAGAAGAGGAGAGTAAAGTGCATTGCCACTGTAAAGGCTTTGATATAGCCAGACAGCAGTCCTACTCATTTTGAATCAGAAGCATGCAGGTGCCTCCTGGATTTCATAGGGACTTAGATTGGATTGTAGCCCTAATGTTGTAGCTGTTAGACGGAGATGGTATATTCTGGGGTGAGACAATATTGTCTCCCCTGTGAGCATAATCCATCGATATTTTGAAAATCCAGTCTCATTTTCAGAGAATGAAAGAACAAAATAAAGTCAGGTGATAACAAAACCCATATGATACAGTGTTGAACTGAACAGTTAGTGGAGTGGAGATGTTCTTCACTGCTTTTCTCCAGATTACACATCTCAACCCAGCTGTTACCTCACTGTTACGACTGCTGAGGGACTGAAAGTCTTCTCTTCCTTCTGCACTTCACCCAACATCATAAAACATACCAGTCTCAGAGAGTGATAGAAAGAAATGTAAAAAGTCTTATGTGTCTGTTTTGCTGGATTCCCACAACAATCTCCTACTGTGTTTGAGACTCAGAACTGGGAATGGTCCATCTCATCCAGCCATGAGGCAGGGCTGGTGGGGAAGTCTGGATATCCCGTACTGCTGCCCGTAGAGAGGTCTGAGGTGGGGCCACCCGCCATAGCCCTCAGAGCCTGTCCCACCCCGCCTGGCCCCCCCTGCGCCACCAGACTGTCCATGTTGAAGCCCAGGTTGTTGAGGAGAGGAGTGTGGCCAGGCAAAGAGGCAATGGAGGATGGCGACTGAGGGAGGCCGTAGGGGCTTGCCGATCGGATGTCATGGTAGGTTTGTCCTGCTGCATCGACGGAGAAACCACCGTTCAGCACTGCCGTGTTGGTCATGTCCCCAACGCTCCCATAGAGTCCATTGGTGTGGCTGAGATCTGACAGGACCTGGTCGTCTGTGGAGGAGATACCATCACTTAGAATGAGGAGCACAAAAGCTCTGACACATCAAGTGCTGTCAGCTCTGTGAATATTATATACTTATATTTCAGTACAGTTAAATTATTTTATGAGTGAGATTTATTGTGGCAATTCATGGAAGTGTACAGGTAGATAATGGATGTGCTTTACCTTCTTCTCTAACAAAAGAGGTCTATATGTGTGCAATTACTGCGGTACAAAATATTTGTTTCCATCTCAATCCCTCCCCTGGGTGGCTTCAGTAACAACAAAGCCCCAGAGCACTTTCTTTCTAATTGACTAAAAGCCTCACATGCTTTATAGAGTTTCTGTCACCATGTTTTCATTTCTCATAAAAATGGCCTTGTTTTTAAAAGTGCCTCGAAGACTTTTATGACTACCCAGAACCAGTTTGCAAACATTAAATAACATAGGTATGTCCAAAATGTCGTTAGCATCACACTAAAGATCCTCTCTCTTTTCCAGTAAGTTCGATTATG
Source organism: Ctenopoma kingsleyae (assembly GCA_032353495.1). NCBI lineage: Eukaryota > Metazoa > Chordata > Actinopteri > Anabantiformes > Anabantidae > Ctenopoma > Ctenopoma kingsleyae. The sequence continues at coordinate 12,176,591 of JAUBNQ010000020.1, read as the reverse complement.
GCAACAAACGCAGGCATGTGGATGCGTCGGCGGCCGCGGAGAGGTGTGACTAGAATGTGAAATGAGATTGCCATTTTGAATTTGCCTAAGAATGACACCGTGCTTTGAACAATACAAGGCAACAAATGAATTGCCACAAAGACACACTGAAGTGCTGCTACGCTTGTGTCATTTAGCAGCATGTAGGTTCCTTTAATTATATTAGCACGACAGCAGGACTGACAAATTCCTTTCAGGAATCTCTCTTTTAAGTAATAATAGATATTGGTTGAAGATATCCACACAATAAGTACCTCTGAAGCTCAGTTCACTGTCACTTAGTCCTGCGTCATCAGCTGAGCTTTCCTTCTCCACTTTAGTTCCTCCTCGGCTGCGTTTGACACTTTTGTAAAACTGAGTCCAGCGATGCCGACCTGCATCCTTCTTCAGGCGTTTTTCCTTTGCTCGGCGGTTCTGGAACCAAACCTGATAAAGAAAATAATAATGTTCATCAATTGATAATAGTAACATCTATTGTAATAATTCAAAATAAATACTACTCTAACTAAACTAAATTATGATTATCTGAAATTTTTTATCAGATTTTATTCTATGTTTTCTTAATAGTTCAACTCTTAAACTCTGTTGTTTGAATCTAAATAATATTTGTATATATTTATATATCATTTCTAAATCCTCTGGACAGCATGCTTTTGTAAGGTTTGGTGAGCATGTTGGACCTGAAATGCAGTCAGGTACACAGTGGACAGAGTTTCGGTGGTTTTAATTTAAAAGGCAAACAATGAGTGTAGCAAAACAGAGAGGTTAGCAGACAGGTGAGTTACAGCCTTAAAATGGAGGCGCAGGTGACAGGACAAGATGGCTGCCTCTAGTCTGCCATGTGGTCATAAACCATAAGCCCACACAATACTTTTTACAAAGTCAAATAACAGCAACACACAACGAGAAACTCCGCTTCTTATTAACAGAGTCAGTCCATATCCATATTAAGAACAAGTCCAGAATCAATAACAAGGGCCAGAGGTGGAAAGCAGAGGCCAGCAGGCGGATACAGGTCCAGAGCCAAACAATCACTTACAACGTACAGCATGGGGGATTGTATCCATGACAACTTTAATGTTTTAATGAAACACTAAACTAACAAAATCAAGAAAGTCTTTTTTCTGTAGCACAGAATCTAAGCTACTACTCACTTTGGACATGCTAGAGATAATGAGGAACCTCTTGCCAGAATATGGAGGTCCACAGTAGTCTGAATGAAAAGAGACAAGACCCTCTACCTGCACTACTCTCATGTCCAGCCCCGTCTCTGAGGAAAGCTGCTCTCTGACGTGGCGCGCCGGCTTCGGCGAGTTTTTGTAGGCACTTTTGAGGGTCTCCAGCTGCTTGGCGGTAATGGTGGTCCTCGGTCGCTTGGTCCCCGCCTCTGAATCATCTGAAAACACCATTACAAACGTGAGTGACTTCTTCCTGCATTTGTCACATCACCTTAACAGGCAGTGCCCCTCGGCCTTTGTGTGGGGTGTATGTGTGTTAAATGAAGTGAATGGGCATGTATGGGAGTGTATTATTGTCCTTGTGCATCTGTCCCACTCCCACAGCAGAGGACATAAATCTACTCAGTGCCAGTGGAACAGCGTTACTGGGGCTGCACCATATAAGAGCTTTACTTTACATAATCAATCAGAGATGCATGGAAATCTCAGAAGAGAGGGAGTGAGAGAGAGACGGCATACACACCCAGATGACAAACACCATAGATCCACAGTCAGTAGTGATTTCATTCCATTGCACAGCACATGCTGTATCTTTATCTGTTATATCATCTACTGTAAGTCTGTTGTAGTAAAGTCAGGCCGGGGCAATCAACACTGAATCGCATGGACCGTATATTAATGTAATAATAATAATAATAATTTTACCTGATTTGACTAAATATTTATTCATACTTTGGATGTAAGCGCACTTACCGTTTTGTTTTGCAGTCTCATAATCCACCTTGCACACCAGCCTTCCATCCTCCATGAGGTAAAACTCATCCCCGGTGGCCAGCTGTCGGCTGCACATGATGCAGGCGAAGCAGTGCAGGTGATACACAAAGTCCTGTGCCTTCCGCACAACCTGCGTTGGAGGGATCCCCTGTTGGCATGATGCGCATTTTGTTCCAAAGCGCCTGCAGGAAATCATGAAGAAGAGAGAAGCCATTAGAAAACTGCATGCAAAACACCAGCCGGATAAACTGACATCCTTCTTCTATTTATATCAGGCTGATGGAGACAGTGAGACCTCCTGAGATTAAAGTTTCACATGCTAGACAGCTATTTCTTCAACTGCAGCCAAGAATGATGACACAGTGTCTGTGTTAATAGAAACTCCAGCTGTTGTGGAGGGAAAAATCAGCACTGGAATGTATTTCTGTTAACGATAGACCTGTCCACAGGTTGATGGATGGAGAGAATCAATGCACTGTGTGGGGTGTGTGTGTGTGTGTGTTTGCATGTTTATGTGTTTGCAGATGAAGTACTGTAACCCAAATAGGGAGAAGAGGAGGTGAAGGAAATGGAGGAGGAAGAAGAGGAAAAGAAAAGAGGAAGAAGAAGAGGAGGAGGAGGAGTGCTCACAGTAAACACACCCAGAGGATAACCAATAAAACACTGACTCAGGAGAGGCTTTAAATCACACAGCCAACCCACAGAAATAAAAGGAGCAAGGTGAAGCCTTCAAATCACTGCTGGGAGACATGCATCAGTGACTCTGTGTGTCTGAACTATTCTCTGTTTATGTACGTGTATGTTCTCCAGTCACAGTTTGAACATGCAAACGTCCCTCTGCTGTCCCCTGGGTCAGCTAACACAGTTAGCTCTCAGCGAGACTCCAGAGCTCTCTAGGTCTCATTCAGCCTTTGAGCATTAAAACCTTTCAAACATGATTTAGTAAAAAGGCCGGATCTGCTGATCCTGTTTTAGATAAAAGTCAAACTCAATTTTCTTCTGTAATGCCTCAGAAATCAAATCGTTGAAAGAAAGAAAGAAAGAAAGAAAGAAAGAAAGAAAGAAAGAAAGAAAGAAAGAAAGAAAGAAAGGATAAAGTAAGGTATTTTGAGCACTTCTTTTTGAAAATTTTCTTTTTCAAGATATTAACAGGACAGAATCACCGCTAGTACATGAATTATAGAAATCATATAGACATTTTCTGAATAATTTGAATACTGGCAGCACAAAAAAAAATCACAATAAAATAAATGTGAACGTGGGGCCTAGACTGAGCTAAATAATGGCAATTTGTAACTAAGCTGCAGAAACGAATTTCTAAGAACAATTAGACAAAAACAAAGATTAATTTGATCCAAGTAATACAGTCAAGACAAGATTATTACGCAGTTCTCAATGTTGAGAGGAGAAAATAGCTAAATATGCTGCATTTTACTGCAGGTGTTTTCTTTCTTCTTCAATTTATTTATGATATAGTAATTACTTGCAAAAAATAAGACGCACCGTTATACAATTCATGAAAAATAATACATAACGAGAAATATTTCAATCAAGTTAAAACAAGTAGGTTCGTTATTTGGGCTGCCAGTAATTTTTTACCAAATAGGAGTAATGTTGATTAAGCCAGCAGCTAACGTTAGCTATATAGTTTCCTGCATACAGACACATTATTAAAATACGTCGCCATATTTCTGTCGCTTTTATTCCCCTGCAGTAGAGTTAATGGTGAATATGACCAAAATGTCACTTTCTCTGGACGCAACTCGCTTCTTTGCGCTTCTTGACAGAAAATATCACCTCTCAGAGTTCAGGAGAGGACATGAGAGAAAACGAGGTGAGAGAAATGTAAAAAAAAAAAAAAAAAATACAACTAATTAAAAAGATGGTCACTAACACAAAAGCATTGAAATGTTTACTGACTTGAAGAAATCCTCCTTGCAGTAGACGCTTCCTGCCCGGGAGAAACATTTGTCCGCCAGTAGAGTCTGACAGTCGGCGCACTTGAGGCACTTTGAGTGCCAGTGTCTGTCCAGCACCTTCAGGATGAACTTATCCAGGATGTGCTGACTACAGCCCGCACACTGAGGGATCTCTGCGGGGGAGAAGCACAGGAACAGGAGGACACGGGGTCACTCAACGAGTAGAAACAATTCACACACACATACCGAGGTAAAGACGGTGATTATATATCACAGTTAATGGGTTTCATAAGTAAATACAGGAGGAAATTCCATCGTGTGGTTTTAAAACCTACAATGTCTGAAAATGAAGGTTATAAAACGTTTCTCTGCGTTAACTTACATTTAAAATGAAATTTATACCCACGAGAAAATATAGAAATGTTTTATATTTTCATAGTCTATTTTAGATAATTCAAATTATTTTAAGTGTTATTATTTCGACTCACTTTTGTCTCGGTGCTTTCTTAATTTTAACTTATCGTGAATTTTACTGCGCTGTGAAGCAGTCACAAAATAATGAATCCCTTGTTAAAAACAAATATTTACTGGTCCGTCTCTGTCCAAGGTGCTGACCTGTGAGGTGTTTCCCAGCAGATATCTTTTTTGACAAACACACTGATTATCCTAAATTTCATTAATAAGTTCCTAAATGTTTATCTTAATTCTTCTTAATGATTTTATGACGATTGCCTTTAATGGTGGCAACCAGTGTTAGCTGGAGCAGATGTTGGATGTAAAACAGGGTCAAGACAAGATTACATTTTATTTATGTGGTTGTGAAAACAACAACAGCAGTAGATCACATCCAGGATCACAGAGTTTTACCTGCTCATTCCACAATTTAAGTAAATTCTTCAAAATACACAATTTAAAAAGTGAAAATAAGTTTATGAAATGAAAATGTTCATCCATAACAAAATAAATACTCCCACAGCTTGATCTTAAACAAACAACCAAATTACAATAATTAATTTTAAAATTATAGACAATTAACTTATATTAAAATGTGTTACATTTTTATACATTTACCAGAGAATAAAAGCGTGTACGACTCGTCCTATCATCTAAAAACCAACAAAGCAGCTGATGATTTTGTCTTTAGTTTTCCTCAGTTATTGTGTAAATACTGCACCGTAGCTAAAGAAAAACCTCCCCAGGCTTTTCTTAGTCAAACAGCCACATGATATCCGGTAATGAAAAATCAATGTCCAGGAGAAGTGACCGGAACAAACCTCAGAAAACACCAGTAAGAATTCACACACCGTTTCTTAGCTGCTTCCTGTTGACAGAAAACATCTCGGCCGTGAAATCATCCCACAAAAACCGTCTACAGCTCGATGTCCCCTTAATCTCATCACAGAGCTCCCGGGTGCTGCAAACGTGGACTCAGCGTGAAAACGTAAATTTTAAGTACAGCTCTTATAAACATAGGCTGTACCATGTTTGTTATTGCATAACGTCGCATTTGAATTTTTGCTTCACATTAGTTTTAATTTTGCACCAATGCACCGATCACCTCAGTAAAAATAAGATAATTATTTTATGTTCATGTTCTTATAAATATCAAATAAAACTAGTTTGCAGAAAATATTCTCTGGCTGACTGCAGCAATGAACACAATAAATCCAGTGCAGCATTCCTGCACAGACAGCGATAAAAGAGTGGAGAAATTATTTAGAGAGAATGTGAATCGGTGACTGCGCTTTTTAAAAAAATGAAGCATTTTAACTAAATGGACACAAAGTGCTGGATGCAGCCGAGCGGGGACTGTTTTGTAGAGAGACGTGGTGCTGAAAGGAAAGCAGCACGATTCTTGGCACCGACAGAGCGTCCATCGTCCAGCATCCGGTGTGTGTGTGTGTGTGTGTGTGTGTGTGTGTGTGTGTGTGTGTGTGTGTGTGTGTGTGTGTGTGTGTGAGAGAGAG